>CM070032.1:235537300-235555310 GCA_036250615.1 Ptychadena robeensis | reverse complement strand
CGCGTGTAAAATTGCAGGACGGATCAAAAAATAATCTGGATGATGGGGGAGAATTGGAATATGAAGGCACAGCAGCAAAGTTAGTGAGTCTTGGCTAACAAATACCGGAGTCGAGGGTCTAGTGTGGGTTCCATCAATCCACGCTCATGAGTATCGCTACGGGCCGGATCGAGGGGTCTTGTGGGGACGTCACCACGCTGTGAGTGTCTGCTACATGCGGAATCGAGGGGTCTATGTGGCGACGTCACCACGCTGTAGTAGTCTGCTACATGCAGATCGAGGGTCTATGTGGTGACGTCACCACCGGGCCTGGTAAGTATTCTGCTACATAGCCAGATCGAGTTGGCTATGTGGTGACTTCCCACTCTGTGAATAGTCTGCTTACATCCGGATCGAGGGGTCTAGGTGGTACGTCACCAACGCTGTGAGTAGTCTGGCTACATCCGGATCGAGGGGTCTATGGGTATGTCTCCACGACTGATGAGTAGTCTGCCTACTGCCGTATCGAGGGGTCTCTGTGGCGACGTCACCACCACGCTGTGAGTATCTGCCCCTACATGCCGGATCGAGGGGGGGGTTTCCTAATGTGAGTGACGTCACCAGCGCCTTGTGAGTAGTCTGCTACATCCATTGATCGGAGGGATTTCTCATGTGGTAATCGTCACCACACAGCTGTGGTAGTCTGCACATCCAAGAAATCGAGGGGTCCCCCCCCCCCCCCCCCCCCTTATGTGGTGACGTCACCTACACGCTGTGGTAGATCTGCTACAGCCGGATTGAGGGGTCTATTTGGTTACTCACCAATACAACTCCAGTGAAGTAGTTCTGCTACATTCCAGATCGAGTGGTCTATGTGGGGACTCACCACGCTGTGAGTACATTCGCTACATGTCGATGCTAGGGTCTATGTGGCGACGTCACCACGCTGTGAGTAGTCTGCTACATGCCGATCGAGGGGTCTATTGTGGCTGACGTCCCCACGCTGTGAGTAGTCTGCTAACACAATGCCGGTCGAGGGGTCTAGTGTGTGACGTCACCACGCTGTGACATTAGTCCGCTTAACATAAATGCGGCATCGAGGGTCTATTTTGGTGACGTCACCACGGCTGTAAGAAGTCTGCAAATGCCTGATCGATGGGTCAATAAAAGGATTGGCGACGGTCACACGGGTGGAGAAAGGAAATAAAAAAAAAGACGGGCTAATATGAGTAGTACTGAAACTACAGTGGGCTTAGTCATGACGGAAGAGGTCATGATGGGGGGGAAAATTGAGCCAGACAACACCGGGAAGGAAGACTAAGGGTACGTCATGTGATAATCAAGTAGGGCGCTGTAGGCTACAGTGGGCCAGGTAAACTATCTGAATATGGAGTCTATGAGGTTGAACGAAAGCTACAACCGGAAGGAGACACGCATTTGATAAAGAGTAGGTCTCTACAGAGACAACACATCGGCAGGGGGGTGAAAGGGTCGAGGGGATCGATGTTAATTAAAAAAATACGTCACCGAACGGGCTGTTGGAGTTATACGTGCAACGGTGGTCCGGTAGTCGAGTGGGGTCCTAGAAATTGAGTGATGGAAAATCACGGCGCAGGGAAAGGAACGGAAACGGTGAGGTAGTACACAATAAATAAAAACGTTAGCAATTGCCGGATCGAGGGGTCTATGTGGAATGAACTTCAGGGGGGCCAAACGGCAAGGGCTGTAGCTTAAGGTTCGTGCTACATGCGCGTGGTCGGGGGGGGTACTAAGTAGGGTCACGTGGCAAAACCGACGGGTCGGGGGTTGAGGGTTGAGTCGGGCTACAGTGCCGAGGAAAATCGAGGAGGGTCATGCGTGGTGACCGTCACCACGCGTTGGAGAAGTGCGTGGCGTGCACATGCTCTGGAGAATCATGAAGGGGAGAAAATCGATAGTGGGGGGAAGCCAAAGGACAAAAAGTCGGAATAAGAGGATAAAGGGTCTGCATACAAGGATGTCCGTAATCGCGGGAGGTCATTCTGAAAATTGGGGATAGGCCCGTCAGCCAAGGCTGCAAGGTTAGAGGATAGGGTCTGCTACAAGAATCCAAAGGATTCGGGGTGGTCGTATTGTAAAAAAATAATTGAGGGGGACGTCAGCAAAAACAAGGACGGAAACGTGTGATAGAGGGAAAAAAAGTAGTTAAAACATGCTACATATCACGGGAGAATAGGGAGGGTCGTGAATGTAAATGGTTCACGTCAACCGAGCGTGTGTGAGTAGATAGCTATCCATAAACATTGTGCGAGGATGCGGAAGGGGGTTGTCGTATGGTGGTGTATAACGTCGGCCAGGAACTAGGGGGGCGTGGGTGAGATAGTGCTGTGGGCTCTACAATGCCGTAGTCGAGGAAGGTCCGGGAATGGTTGTGACAAGTCACCGGGAAAAATGGGGGACGCTGTTAAGAATACAGTCATGCTACAATGACCTGATTCGATGGGGATGCTGATGGAGGTGGAGCGGGGGTCAAAACCTGGTAGCGACAGCTGTTGAGGGAAGTCTTGCTACACATTGGACCATGGATGAGTGGGATTCGCGTGGGAAATGGTGACGGAGTCACAAACGCAAAGGAAACGCGTGTAGTTGGGGGTAGTGCTAAAAAAAAGAAGGTAGGCTACAGGTGCCGGATCTGGGTTGGTCTGAGTGGATGGTGTACTCACCGGGGGGGAAGAACGCAACTTAAGTAGTGGCCAAAAATAAAGAGTCGGTACATGCGCGGAGATCAGGGAAATTTGGGGGTCGTATGAAATATGGAAAGTTGACGGGTCACACGCTGGTGATTGGGAGGTAAATAACTGGGTGGCGTGACAATGCCATAAATGCGGTGTGAGGTGGTCTATGGATTGGTGGGATGGTCACACGGGGGCTGTGAATGTATGTCTGGCTACAATGGCAAGGGAGGTGCAAGGGTGGGGTCGTATGTGGTAATGACATGGGGTACACCGGGAAAAAGCGAGGAAGAAACGCGTGTGGTGAGGTCTGAGGCTACGAATTCCGGTGGTCGAGGGAGTGCTGATTTGAGTTAGCGAAAGTAACACCCGAGAAACACAAAAAAGGGGGGGAAACTTATAAAGCGTGGTAGGGTGGCTGACTACGACAATAAACCAGTCAATGCGCAAGGGTTGGGGGCTACATGAATGGTAATTTCACCGACGCTGTGAGTAAAAGAGTACTGGGCATACGAGAGGCATATCCAAGTCTGAATTATAAAACGAGGTGGTCATATATTGGGGTTGGGCGGTGCGACCAAAAACGCGCTGGTGAGAGAAATCTGCGAAGGCAGGTGCTGGAAGAACTCGAGTGGGTCTATAGGGAATAAGAACAGAAAGGTCCGCCAAAAAAACGCTGTGAGTAAATCTGCTACATGGCGATACCATAGGATCGAAGGAGGGGTATCTAATGTGAATGTAGTCACCAAACGCGGTGAGGGCATAAAAAAAGTCAACGTGCCACAAGCCGGCCAGGGTATGTTGAGGGGGAAATGCGTGGGAGTGGGTGGTGTGCGGTCACAGGGAGAAAACGCTGTAGGAATAGTCGTGAGTCTACAGGGGAGGGGGAAAAAAATGCCGTATACCAGGGGGATCAATAAGATGTGTGCGAGCGGTTCAGGCCCGGGAAAAGACGGGGAAGAAAACTTATGTCCTTGAAGATGAGCTGACGTAGCCGGAAATGAATGCCAAAGTGATCGTAGGTGTGGTCTAGTGGTAGAATGTGACGTCACACAGACACGCTGTGGTGAGATACGTGCAAAATGCGTCCAGTGTTCCCGGGGCATGCATAGGGGTCTATTGGAAAGTATGACGAAGTCAGCCAAAAAAAGAGCGGCTGGTGAGTAGGGTCGTGCAACATGACCAGAGTCGCGGGTTGGGTCTAGTGTGGGTAATGTCACGCGACTAAAACTGTGAGGTAGTCTGTGCTACATGGAATGAACCGGGATCGAGGTGAGTCTATGTGGTACAAGCTGTCCCGCGAAAAAGACCTGTTAGTAGGGTGGCTGAACGACATGCCGGATCGAGGGGAAATCTATTGGTGGGGTGTCACCGTCACCGGGGAAGGGGGCAAGCAGAATACTGTGAGTAGGTAGTCTTGAACTACCCATGCCATGATCAAGAAGTGGGATCGTTACATGTGGATGAGTCACCGAAAAAAGCTGTGATTAGTCCGTGAGCACTAACATATCGCGCCAAAGTGTCGAGGGTCCTATGTGGTTAAACGTCAACCAGCGCTGTATGGCGTGAGGTGGATACTGCGGCTGGACCTGCGGACGAGAAATAAAAGATCGTACAAGGGGGAAGTAAAACACTAATGTGGGGACGTCACCACACTGTGGAGTAGAAAAGGAAAGAAGAGGAAGGTCTGCTAGGGAAACATGCCAGGGTAAGGGGGAATGGGTCGGGGGTCTGTGGTGGCCGGTCACCGGAAAGACGGCTGTGATAAATATCTGCAAACAGAATGGCCGGGCAGGAGGCTCTAAAATGGTGGTAATGGTCCCGGACAACGCTGAATGAGTTTGTCTTGCGTACAACAAAATAGACCGGGATCAGGGGGGGTACTGATGTGTGGTGCAACAAACGAATCACCGGAAAAGGAGGAAAAGGGGAAAAGGAGGGGGGGAAAAAAGGGAGGGGAAAAAACTCATTTAATACATATAGGGGTCTGCTACAGGTGCGCAAGGCTACAGACAGGGGTCTATAGAATGTGAAAGTAAGACGGTGCCACCGGAGCACGCTTGAGTGTAAGTCTAGCATCGCATAAAAATCCGACTGTCGAGGTCTCTAGTGGTGATTTCACAGCCGATAAAAAACTGGGTGAGTTTCTTCTGCTCCATGGCCGGATACGAGGGGGGGGGGTACATATGTGGCTCGTCACCAATAAAGGGGGAACCGATGCGTGTGACAGTATACGTATAACGTACATGCCTGGATCGAGGTGTCTATATATGCACGGGGGGGTGCAGCCGAAAGGAGGGGGGAAAAAACGAGGGGGGGGAACAGTACTGGGTGAAGTAGTGCCTGCTAAACCATGCCGGGATACGAGGGGTCGGTATGTGGTGGGATACAATTCGAAGCCGGGAACCTGTTCGTATTTCATAAATAGCTACAGGGGTGCCGAGGAGTGCGGAGGGTCTAGATGTGGGGGGGGGTGAAGCGTCACCGGGAGAAAGGGACGCGTGGTGAGTAGTCGCTATCATGCCAGAGGGTGGATCGTGCCGGTGGTGCAGGGGGTGGGAATATGTGAGTAAATAATGTCAAGGGGGGGAGGGGAGAAAGGGGGGGAAAAAAAAAAAAAAGAGGAGGTAAAAAAAGAAAGAAGGAAGGGGCCTAACATTGTAGGTAGTGCGTGGGGCAAAGCGTAACCATGCGGCGAGGGGGGGGTATCGAGGGGTGTGCGTAATGGGTGGTGAACTTCAAGCCACGCTGTGACTAGAGTATGGTGGAACTGTAAACCAACATAGAGCCGAAATCGAGGGTGTGGTCTAATGTGGTTAGGGGCAAGGGGGGAAAAGGTCCCCGGAAACGCTTGAGTAGTCTAGCAACATGCCCGGAGAGGAATCTAGGGGTGGTCCAGTAGTGTGGGTGTGACCTGTCACGGCACACTACTGTAATTGGATCGGCCTGGCGAACCTTAACCGTATCGAAAAAGTGAGTTTGAAAAGTTCGAATTGTTGTGTGGGAGACGTAACCGACTAAAAGCTGAAAAAAGTGGGAGATAGTACTGGGGCTAGCAAAATGACGCCGAAAGGAGTCGTACGGGGTCTAAATTGTGGAGAAAAAAGCCGTCGGAGAGCCACGCTGCTAAGGGTAGGTCCGGCAAATCCTGGAGGCATAGACCTAAAATGAGGTGTGTGAAGGGGGATTTACTGGGGGGTTGTTACGTCCACCACCTGTGAGTAGAATCTGAGACAACAGGAAATAAAGCCGGGGATCTGGAAGCGGATCGTATGTGGTGACAACAGTCACCGGGGAAATAAAAAAAAGGGAAAGAAGGGGGGGAAGGGGAGGACGCGTGGAGATAATTAAGGGTCGGTGCCACCGGTCGCGGAAAAAAGATAACGGGGAAGGGGTTTATAATGAAGGAGGGGAGGTGACTTACCACCAGAACGCTGAAAGGGAAAGAGGTAGGGTGACAATGGTGCAATAGATCAAGAGAGAATCGCGGGTGAATCTATGTGGTTTTACACTCAAGGGGTCCCGGGACTCGGGTGTAATGAATAAGTCTGGCACATAATGAACCGGATCGAGGGTACTAGTGGTGTAAAGTGAGCGTCAACACAAAAAAAACGGGGAAAAGGGCGTGGGTAGCAATGTATTGACATGCGGACATTCCAAAATGATCGCAGGGGAGGTCGCAAAAAAGGGGAAAAATTAATGGTAGGAACAACGTCACCGACGGGGGGAGCTTTAACTTAATGGGTCTGTCAACATGCGCGGATCGAGAAGAGGGTTTTATGTGGTGACGTCACCACGCTGTGAGTAGTCCTGGCACATAGCGGATCTGCGAAGGGTTCGGTACATTTGGGATGACATGTCAGCGCGAAGGAGAGCTGTAGTCAAGTATAATCTGCACATGCCGGAGTCGAGGGGTCTTATGAATGGGTTGACGGGAAGTCACGGGAACGAGTACTGGGTTAGATAAATCCATGGTCCTAAATGCAACAGGCCGGATGCATCTCGGCTTGTATCTAATGTGGTGACGTCACACAGGATACGCTGTGAGTAGTCCAGTGGCCACATGGGGCCAAAGTTCGAGGGTAGTCTATGTGGTACGTCACCAAACGCTGTTAGTAAGTCTGCAACATGACCGGATCGAGGGGTTTATGTGGTGACACGTCACCACTGTGAGTAGCTCTGCTACATGCCGGATCGAGGGTCTTATATATGGTGAACGCACACCACCTGTAATGGTAGTCTGCACACATGCGGATCGAGGGGATTAATGTTAAAGGACGTCACCACGCTGTTGAGTAGTCTGGCAACATTCCGGATCGAGGGGTCAAAATGTGGGTGACGTCACCACGCTCGGTAAGTAGTCTGCAACAATGCGGATCGAGGGGTTTATGTGAGTGACGTCACCACGCTGTGATAGTTCTGCAACATGCCGGATCGAGGGGTTTTTTCTTTGTGACGTCACCACTCTGTGAGTACTGAACATGCCGGATCGAGGGGTTATGTGGTTGTGGACTCACCACGCTTTAATTAGTCCAACAGTGCCGGCTCGAGGGGTTTAGGTGTGACGTCCCACGCGTAGTAAGATCCTGCAACATGCCGAGTCGAGGGGTTTATGTGGTGACGTCACCCGCTTAACGAGTAGTTCTGCAACGCACGATCGAGTGGGTCTATGTGGTGACGTCACCACGCTGTAAGTTCTGGTCCACATGCCGTATCGAGGGTCTATGTGGTGACGTCACCGACTCTGTGAGTACGTCTGCTACATGCGGATCGAGGGGTCTATGTGGTGAGTCCACCACGTGTGAGTATCTGTCTAGCCGGATCGAGGGGTTATTTGGTGACGTCACCCCACAGCTGTGGAGTAAGTCTGGGTCATTCACATGCCGGCATCGAGGGTTTCTCATGTGGTGACGTCACCACGCTGGAGTAGTCTGCTACAAATGCCGGATCGCGGGGTCTATGGTCGTGACGTCACCACGCTGTAAGTAGTCTGGCAACATGCCGGAACACCGAGGGGTTTTATGTGGTGATGTCACCACGCTGTGAGTAGTCTGCTACATGCCAGATCGAGGTTCTAATTGTCTTGGTGATGTCACCACACGCTTTGAGTAGTCTGCACATTCCGGATCGGGGTCTATGTGGTGAGTCACCATCTGTGAGTAAGTCTGCTACATGCCGGATCGAGGGGTCTATGTGGTTGACGTCCCCACGCTTTGAGTAGTCTGCAACATGCCGGATCGAGGGGTCATATGTGGTGCCTCACCACGCTGTGATCATTCTGCGACAATGCGGTTAGGGGTCTAATTGGTGACGTCCACCAGCTAGTGGAGGAAAGACTCTACAAGCGCTCCATGGAATTTAGGGGTCCATGTGATAAGTCACCACGCTGTTAGTAGTCTGTCTACATGCCAAGCCGGATCGAGGGGTTCTAATGTGGTGACGTCCACCACGCTGTAAGTTAATTCCTGCAACATGCCATGATCGAGGGGTTCGCTGTGGGACCGTCACCACGCTGTTAATATCCTGGCTACACTGCCGGATGAGGGTCTATGTGGTTACTCACCACGCTGAGTGAGTAGTCTCTCAACATTCCGGATGCGAGGGGTCTATGTGGGGACGTCACCACGCTGGAGTGGTCTTCTACCATGCCGGATCGAGGGGTCTATGTGGTACTGACGTCACCGACGCGTGTGCTCAGTCCTTCTACCTGGCCGATCGAGGGGGATCTCTTTGGTGATGTCACCACGCTTTGAGTATTCTGCTACAACTTCCGGGTGCGGGGTCTATGTGGTGACGCCCGACGCTGTGAGTAAGTCGCAACATGCACGGATCTAGGGGTTATGTGGTGACGTCACCACGCTGTGAGTAGTCTGCTACCTGCCGGGTGAGGGGTTATGTTAGGTTGGGGACGTCCCCCCCAGGACCTCTTTCATTATTTTCTGTCACTCCGATTGTTCCTATCATTTTTTTATGTGGTGGACGTCACCAATCGCTGTGAGAGTCTGCTACATGCCGGATCGAGGGTCTAGTGTGGTGACGTCACCACGCTGAATGTAGTCTGCACATGCCGGATCGAGGGGTTTTGTGGTGACGTCACCACGCTGTGAGTAGTCTGCAACATGCCGGATCGAGGGTCTTCATGTGGTGACTTCACCACCTGTAAGTAGTCTGGCAACATGCCGGATCGAGGGGTTTATGTGGTGACGTTCACCACGCTGTGAGTAGTCTGCTACCTGCCGGGTCGAGGGGTCTATGTGGTGACGTCACCACGCTGTAATTAGTCGCAACATGCCGGATCGAGGGGTTCCATGGGGGGACGTCACACGGCTGTAGTAGTCGCCAACATGCCGGATCGAGGGGTCTAATGTTGTGACGTCAACCACGCTGTAGTAGTCGTGCAACAATGTGCCGATCGAGGGATTTAATGTGGTGACGGTCACCAACGCGGTGAGTAAGTTCTGCAACATGCCGGATCGAGGGGTCCTATGTGATGACGTCACCGACGCTGTAAGTAGTCTGCAACTGGCCGGATCGAGGGGTTTAATGTGTGTGACTCACCACGCTGTGATTAGTCTTCAACATGCCGATCGCGGGGTTTATGTGGTGACGTCACCACGCTGTGAGTAGTCTGCAACATGCCCGGATCGATGTGGTTTATGTGGTTATGTCACCACGCTGTGAGTTAGTCTGCTACCTGGCCAGATCGAGGGTTCCTATGTTGTGACGTCACCACGCTGTGAGTAGTCTGCTACAGGCCGGATCGAGGGGTCTAATGTGGTGACGTCACCACGACGCTGTGAAGTTAGCCTCAACATGCCGGATCGAGGGGTCTATGTGGTGACGTCACCACCTGTGATCAGTCTTCTACATGCCTGAACGGGGGTCTATTGGTGAGTCACACCTGTGAGGAAGGCTTCTACAAGCCGCCTAGGATTGAGGGTCTATGTGATAAATTCACTAGCTGTGAGTAGTCTCTACATGCCGGAATCGAGGGGTCTATGTGGTGACCGTCACGCACGCTGTAAGAAGTCGCAACATGGCCGATCACGAGGGGTCTATGTGGGACGTCACCGCGCTGTGAAGTGTCCTGCTACAAATGCGGATCGAGGGGTCTATGTGGGTGTGGACGTCACCACGCACTCTGTTGAGTAGTCTGCAACATGCCCGGACGAGGGGTCTATTGGGGACGTCACCACGCTGTGATTAGTCTGCTACATGCCGGATCTAGGGTCTATTGTGGTGACGTCACCAACGCGTGTCAGTCTGCTACAGCCGTATCGAGGGGTTTCTATGTGGGCGACGTCACCAACGCTGTTGAAGGTGCTTCTACAAGCCGCGAGCATAGAATGCTGAGAAAGAGAGGGGAGGCCATGGATTGAGGGGTCTATGTTATGACGTCAACCACGCTGTTGAGTAGTCTGCTACAATGCAGGGGTCAGGGGTTCTATGTGGTGACTTCACCACGCTGTAAAGTAGTCTGCTAATGCCTGGGTCAGGGGTCTATGGGTGACGCTCACCACTCTGTGAGTAGTCTGCTACATGCCAGAGAGGGGTCTATGTGGCTACGTCACCATACGCTGGTGAGTAGTCTTCTACCTCATGCCGGCCAATGGATTGAGGGGTCGTATGTGGTGATGTCCATCCACGCTGTGAGTAGTCTTCTATCATCATGCCGGTCGAGGGGTCCTATATGTGTGGACGTTCCCTTAACGCTGTATGAGTAGTCTGCTGACATGCCCGACGAGAGGGGGTCCCTATGATGCGACGTCAACCTATACGCTGTGAGTAGTCTGCTACAACATGCCGGCCATGGATTGAGGGGTCTCATGTGGTATGAATGTCACCACGCTGTGAGTAATTCTGCTACATGCCGGATCGAGGGGTCATGTGGTAACGTTCACACGCTGTGAGTAGTCTGCTAACATCCGGATCAGGTCTATGTGTGTGACGTACCACGCTGTAAGTAGTGCCCTGTGCAACATGCCGGATCGGGGTCCCTATGTGGCGACGTCACCACGCTGTTAGTAGTTCTAGCAACATGCCGGAATCGACGGGTCTATGTGGTGACGTCCCACGCTGTAAGTATTCTGCAACATGCCTAGATCTAGGGGTCTATGTGGTGACGTCCCCACTCTGTAGTATTCTGCGACCAATGCCGGCCATGGATCGGGGGGTCTATGTGTGGTGACGTCACCCATCTCTGTGAGAGTCTGTGCTACAAACGGGGGCAGGGGCATGATCCTAGGGCCACCTTTGACACCGAGCGTAACATCCCGCCCCTGTAAAACTCCTGGGGGAAGGGGGGGGGGGGGTGCTCGGTGCCTTCTCCTCCCCTAGACCAGCAACTGGCTTCTGTACAGGATAAACATATCACTAGATCCATGCTGTTGTATTTGATTGGCTAAGTTTCAGTCTGCATACAATTTGCATTAGAACTGTTAATTTTGGAATCCGTTCATTCCAACCCCTCTTCAACTCAAATCGAGAAGACCTCTTTTGGCTCCCTGTGCTGGTGACAGCCAATGCAGTCCCCTTGCAATGTTAGACTATTGCTGCTACCCCAGGTGCGGTCCTAGGGGATCTGAGAGACTCAGGTGCGGTCCTAGGCTGTTCACCTCCCCAGGGGGGTGGGGGGGGGGGGGCTGGTGAGACTTTAACAGACTTCACGACTCGTTTCTGTTCAATACCCCCCATTCACCACTTACAACCGTAAGCTCCTCCGTTTGTTTTTTGTTGTTGGGTCACCTTACTCTCTCTACCCTGCTCCCCATGTGGCTGCGCTGATAGTGGGTTGCGTTACTCATAATGGGCATCGGAAAAAATTGGTGGCAGAAAATTCAATCAAACATTTTGGATATGTTATTAATATATAAGTCTAGAACCTTTCTCATCATTTTAGAGTCACACACACGCATAGGTTAGAATTATTTATATACTCTATATTAATAACAATGAACATGAAAATACACACATATCACACTTCATTGATTAGTAACAACACTAGGATTATTTAATTTTAGGTACTTATAGCACATATACTTAAATATTGTTATTGCCGTCACGTTTCATGTGACTTCGTCTTGCTAGAAACATGATTCCCTCGTGGTGCGTTCCCCAGCGCAGCGCCCCTTTCCATGTTAATGCCTCTGCCTCAAGGCCCAGTTCCTCAGCCCCGCCCCTCACCATACCTAACATACCATGTCAATATACTGCTAGGGGAGTGTAACTGGACTAAAGTTTGATTGCTCCGTGGTCTGGGGGTGTAATTCCCAGGACGGGTCTGGCCGCCCTCCGTGGTCTGGGGGTGTATCACCTCGTAGTGCAGCGAGTCCTTGACAGAAGAACCGTAATTATCTTCTGGAGAACTCTCTGCGAGGGAAGCTCAGCTATAGTTTTGAGGAACTCAGGAACACTTTATGCCTCTATGTGAGGGGTCGTTAGACAAACGATTACTGTATGTTGGAAGTATTTCTTGTAATTATTATTTTATGATGTATTTTACCTTTATAACGATGATGACAATGGAGTCATGTGATGCCTTCAATCAGAGTAAGCTAGAGCCTCTGCTTGAGATCCACACCCATTATCTTGGGTCTTCATTATACCAAACTCCCCCCAGGGTCCCCAGAGCCCCCTGTCCTATCTACAACTGGAGTCCATCACATAACTCCATGACTTTAGTCCGAGTTTCTCACTCTTAGGAACCTTTTAAAGTTTTACCAACCCTCCCATGTCTCCTTGTCCGTTACTAGTGCGGGGGGGGGGGGGGGAGACCCTCTTAACACCCACAGCCAGGGTGCCTGACTGGGGGGTATACCGGAGGAAGGACGGCATCACCAAAAGTGGCATGGCCAGGACCAGTAGTGCGGAAGTGACGGCGGCCATTTTGTCGAAGGCCGGCGGCCATTTTGACTAACATCCCCACCCTCTCTCCCCATTTTTTGTGGGCAGTTTTTTCATTTTGGGGTTTTTGTTGTCATTTAATTTGTAATGCATGAATTTGCATCAGTTCAGGTTAATTATTTGTAATAATGTTGGTGGTATTTCCGTTCGTATTTCCTGTCACGGTGTGTGCAGGTCCCTGGAAGCGCCTAGGAAATTCAAAGTAGTGTGAAGGTATTTTTGGTGACGTGCTAGTGGAGGGGTCAGTCACTTGGAGGACTACGTTCTGTCTTTACATTAATGACCCAAGGTGGTGATGGTTAAAATGGTGGTGGGAGGAGTCAAAGTTGGCAGAGCACCCACCGAGCTGGTGCAGGGGAGGCTGGTGGCTGGTACAGGTGGTTGGTTGGTGTTTTGAGAAGGGGGCCCTGTCAGGGATCGGGTGTTTTATATTCCAATTGTGTAATCTGTGGCCAAAAATATATCCACTTTTCTCTCGAAATATTGTGTTGTGTCTTTATTTAAGTGTTGGGCATATAAATAAAGCAACTGAAACAAGTCAACGTTCCCCCAGTCAGTTCTTTGTACGAGACCATGACAAGCACAAAGCAGCAGATACAGCCGACTGGTTTCCGGCAGAAATGACTGAGACTTTCTCCCCTTCCACCCGTCTCGGTGACACAAAAGACACAGAAAGTTGCCGCATGAATGGATCACTTTCACAACAACACAACAAAACCCAGGCGCTCAACCTGCTGCCCTGGGGCCACATGCCGCCCCTTGGGTGTTCTTCAGCTGCCTCCACTTGAGGCCCCTGAAACTGTTAATCCATAGGGCATAGGAACTCACCTGTCCACTGAACCCCCGCTGACACGTCTTTGACTGGTTGCTGATTGGCTTAATTTAACACACGTTTTGTTATTTAAAAATAATGTCTTCTAGCATGGTGTAATTTCTTCATATAAAATGCTTATACAAGGCAGTATAGGTTGAAAATGTTATATGCGGCCCTTTAGTGATGCCGAGGGCCGCACTTGTGGCCCTCCATACCGGCAGCCACGCCACACCAGACCCCAATGTTAATGGAGGGGCTTTGTAGGTTTTCCCAGCATATGAACCAGGTGTTTGGGTGGGGGTGTTGACGTTGCTACAGGGGCGAGGGGGAAGGGCTAGGGGAGGGAGAGGGGGGGGGAGGGGAAGAGGGGGAGGCGGGAAAGCCGAGTCAGTAGAAGTAGGTAGTAGAGTAGAGAGTTAGAGACAAATGCTGCTAGCGAACACCTGCATGCGCCATTATAGGGGCTGAAGGTAAGGGGGGGGGGGTGGGTAGGTGTAGGTGGGGGTAAGGGGGGGGGTAAAGTATAATGACAATTACAGTGTTATGTATACAGTTATGATAAATATATTATTGCCATTACTGAATACCCTCGACATTAAGCCGAGACAAACCACAGACCTGCTGTGAACCGACCAGTATTGGTGTACACCTCCTCAGGCTCCGAGCAGCCCACGGCGGCGTCTGTGTGGCAGGTTTGTTTACTGGTGCTGGCGATATGAGGCAACTCTATGTAACACCATAGAGATCGCTCTGTCCCTGGCGTGATAGGAGTGACAATAAAGGGCACCAGTATGGGGTAATTAAATACCATTATGTCCATATACAAGGAGCTTAACAATATTGTGTTTACTGTATTGGCTCCAACTTTCCCCTGCAGGGCCCCCTTTTTATTAGGAATTATCGAGCCCCCCTGCCTATTCAAACACAGGTTCAGATTGGGGCATGCGTCCCCCTGGAATAACCTTGTGCCCCCCCCACTCCATCAGTTGGGACCAAAGACATACTGTGACCTGTGCATGTAAGCCTCATGCCTGGGGCAAGGCGCAATATGATGATGGAGTGTTTGCATTCCACATAGACTAATGACTGCAATACACCCACAGTATGGGTGCCCGACAGACACTGTTCCGATATGACAAACCGGAATGCAAACGTGATGGACGTCAGTCAACGTGTGCACCCCGGTGCATTATGGGGCCTCCCTTCAGTCGATCGCCGGGCACCCTTTGTGTGCCGGCACTTAGCTTGCTATGAGGACGCGGCGTCATTAACATTGAAAGCTAATGTGCATCGGCTTGCATATCGTCCGTTCTACTGGTCGGACCCGAGCTGTGGGGGCGACACGGGATCTGGTACGACCCCATGTGGGCACATGCCGATAAGACTGGGCCGATTTTTCCAACTGAACCCCGACGTGCGTGAGACCACGCACGCCGTAGACGGTCAGAGTGAAAAATCGGCCCCGCTTATTGGCATGTGTATGGCAGGCTTTAGGCTTGGTTTCTATATACATACAGGGGGTTCCCGACCCGTAGCACAATATGATATAGATTTGTCCTGCTCAGGAGTGCTGTGTTTACACAATCCGCCGGTTGTCAGAGGTCTAAACGTAGGACAGCATCTTCTCCACCTGTCGTAAATGGAAACAAGACCTTATACTCGAGTATATAAGACTATCATGACAGGCATATCAGGACAAACTCTCCATTAGAGATGGTCGAATTTTATCTACTTGCTTAAAACTCTGTGACCCCTGGGGGGGGATAAAAAAAAGTGCAAAGCCCCTGAAAAGCTATCATCACCATAATTGCTGGAGATGTAGAGAAGGGTTGGAGGAAACATTTGAAAAGAAAAAAAGTTTTTGCATCTAGCAAATGAGGTTTTTGCATAATAAATTAACTTTCAAACTTAAAGTTTGAATTCCCGATTTTCAAAATATTTTACTTGATTCGTGTAACCTATAAGAGACCATTGTCTTTTTGTCAGTGTAGCCCCCAACACCTTCTCTACATCTCCAGCAAGACAAAACCACAAAAAAAAAATTGGTGATGTATACCATGATTCACGGGGCTTTGTCACATTAACCTACGAAACCGTCGAAATGATTTCGGACCATCTCTTACTCTCCATACCATGTTTATAATGTTGGATAGTTATTATAATTAATTTCATAAAAAAACAAATCAATAATTGGGAGACACAAATCTTCCTTGCATTATCATGAATTCTGACTTGTCCTTGTTTCTTTGCTCTTTCCTCAGCGTGAACTCCTTTTTTAAAGTGTGTGGCGTCATGTTTGTTCCAGCTATTTGGGGGTTCCTGTTTTCTCTGTTGCTGTGATAACGATCTTCATACAAGGCGTAAGTACAAACGGTATCGTGACTCTTTAGTTATGTGACTGTATGAGGAGATTCTGCGTGCCCGGGGGTCCATGTACCACACTCAAGCAGTCAACGTTCCATGTCTCCCAGGACATGTGAGATAAATATTGTCGGGTGTGTTCAGGTATCGCCCTAAATTACCTTGCGTACCTCTGTGGGTTTTATCCACCCTTTCTCCCCCTTCACATCCCCCAATGTCATCGATGATGCTGGGTGTGCTGAAAAAAGCCAGCGACTGCATAACAGTAGGTCAATGGCGCTCCCATAGCATGTAGGTCAATGGTGCCACCACCCCTTCCCTAACTGGAGGTCAAAGGCACTGTCCTCTCAAACATGTAGGTCAATGTTGCCAGCCCTCATCCATATTATGGAGGTCAATAGCACCCTCTTCATAACATGTAGGTCAATGGTTCTGACCCCTCCATAAAATAGACGTGCAATAGCAGCCCCCCTCCATAACATGTAGGTCATGGTGCCCACCTGGGGTCACATACTGAGGTATGAGATCTAGGGGTCACACTATCGAGGTATGAGATCTGGGAGTCACACTAATGAGGTATGAGATCTAGGGGTCACACTAGTGAGGTATGAGACTTGGGGGTCACACTACTGAGGTATGAGATCTGGGGGTCACACTACTGAGGTATGAGATCTGGGGGGTCACCATACTGAGGTAGAGATCTGGGGGTCACCCTACTGAGGTATGAGATCTGGGGGGGTCCACTACTGGGTATGAGATCTGGGGGTCACACTACGAGGTATGGATCTGGGGGTCACATAATGAGGTATGAGATCAGGGGGGTACACACTGGATATGAGATCAGGGGGTCACACTACTGAGGTATGAGATCTGGGGGGTCCCACTCTCTAGTCTGAGAGCTATGAGATTGGGGGGTCACACTACTGAGGTATGAGAACGGGGGGTCAAACTACTGAGGTATGAGATCTGGGGGGTCACACTACTGAGGTATGAGATCGGGAGGGGGGGTCCACTACTGAGATATGAGATTCTGGGGGTCACACTACTGAGGTATGAGATCTGGGGGTCACACTACTGAGGTAAGAGATCTGGGGTACACTACTGAGGTATGAGATCTGGGGGTCACACTACTGAGGTATGAGATCTGGGTGGTCACACTACTGAGGATGTCTGGGGGGTACAATACTGGGTGAGATCTGGGGGTCACACTACTGAGGTATGAGATCTGGGGGGGACAACACTACTGAGGTATGAGATAGGGGGTGTCACACTACTGAGGTATGAGATCTGGGTCACACTACTGAGGTATGAGATCTGGGGGGTCCACACTAGTGATGGTATGAGATCTGGGGGGGTCACACTACTGAGGTATGAGATTGGGGTGTCACATACGAGGGATGAGATCTGGGGGTCACACTACGAGGTATGAGATCTGGGGGTGTCACACTACTGAGGTATGAGATCTGGGGGGTCACCTACTGAGTATGAGATCGGGGGTCACACTACTGATGTATGAGATCGGGGGGGTCAAACTACTGAGGTATGAGTACTGGGGGTCACACTACTTGAGTATGAAGATCTGGGGGGTCAAACTACTGAGGATGAGATCTGGGGGGTCACCATACTGAGGTATGAAATCTGGGGGTCACCACTACTGAGGTATGAGATCTGGGGTGGTCACACTACTGAGGTATGAGATCTGGGGGGTCACACTACTGAGGTATGAGATCTGGGGGCTCTACACTACTGAGGTTAGATCTGGGGGGGTCACACTACTGAGGGTATGAGATATGGGGGGGGGGGTCACACTACTGAGGTTGAGATCTGGGGGTCACATTATGAGGTATGAAGATTCTGGGGTCACACCTGAGGTTGAGATCTGGGGGTAACATACTGAGGTATGAGATATGGGGGTCACACTACTGAGGTAAGATCTGGGGGTCACACTACTGAGGTATGAGATCTGGGTTCCCATATGGTAGGGTCACACTACTGAGGTATAGATCTGGGGGTCACAACTGAGGTATGAGATCTGGGGGTCCACAATTACTGAGGTATGAGATCTGGGGGTCACACTACTGAGGTATGTAAGAGATCTGGGGGTCACCACTACTGAGGTATGAGATCTGGGGGTCACACTACTGAGGTATGAGATCTGGGGGTCACAACTACTGAGGTATTGAGATCTGGGGGGTCACACTACTGAGGTATGAGATCTGGGGGTCACACGAATGAGGTAATG
>CM070032.1:235523113-235533250 GCA_036250615.1 Ptychadena robeensis | reverse complement strand
CCCCCCTTAGCATTCAGCCCCTATAATGGCGCAGTGCAGGTGTTCGCAGCAGTTGTACTCTACTCGGATTTCCCGCCTTCCCCCCGCCCCTGTACACGTCACCGGCGTCATATGCTGGGAAACCGACACCCCTCCATTAACATGGGGGTCTATGGTGCGGCCCCCTTCCCAAAGGGTCGGTCTCGGAACCAGGAAATGCTGCGGCCACATAGAGAATCGCCGCAGTTTCCAGGGATATGCAGGGTTCAAACAAACTCCGGACTAACTGGGCTCGCCATGAACTCTAGGGAGGTTAAAGGACCTGCCTGACAGGTAGGTGCCCTTGTGCTGACAATAGAACTCTCCTCCACCAAGGCATGGACAAACAAGACCTCTGAAAATATCCAGTGGTACCTAGCACCGAGACTGTTAGGGTAGCAGAAGAGACTCTCAAGGTAGGATGTCAGCTGGTCAGCACAGATGTGATCACAGAGAACTGAAACCGATTGCAAGAATTTGCTTAGACCAATGGTTCTCAACCTGTTGGGTTGGTCGACTATTTCACAGGGGTCACCACAGCAGTAGCGCTGATGCCCACCAGTGAGGTCGGAAGTTGAGTGGGCGTTACGCTGCCTCCCAACTTTCCACCTCGGGGTGGGGAAATAAAACGAAGGGGACCTAACTCTTACCTGCTCATGCCATAGGTGACATTGCAGCGCATCACTTCCGCCTTCCACATACAGGAAGTGACACTCTGCAACGTTACTTCCTGGGTCACGGATCTAAAAAGGTTTAGAACCACTGGCATAGACCAGAACTTGCTAGATTTTTTCGACAGGTGGATCATCTGTACTTCTGAACAAAACTTCATCAACATTTGGGGAGAGAACACAAAAGGAAAAAGTTCACCGATACTTACTTTGTTTTCCATAAAGGTTTATAAATGTCATGGTCCAGAATATTATCCTGCACAGCAGACACGATGCTGCCAGCAAAGAACACCACCAGGGGGCGATACTTCCTGAAACATCAAAATATTACAATCAGTGTGAGCAAGAAAAACGACTTTATCATCTTTTATTACATTTGACATCATTGACTGTTTTATTAATTCACCTTTCTCAACATAATTACAGGATTTTTCGGACTATTTCTTTTGAGGGGGAGGGGGGGGGGATGCATGCATCATATTCCAAAGGCGCACCTTGGCTCCAGGCAATAAGATTAGCTGGGGTGTCAGAAGGGAGATCCGCCCATGGAAGGATCTGCCATCTGACCTTCATTGTTTTTACCAGCCTCACTGATGTAGAGCAGAGCCCAATGAAAGGGCTGCCTGTCGGCAGTCCTCTCATCCAGCTCTGCTTCTGTCTGAAAGATGCCAGATTTCCATCAGGCCAAGCAATGTGTTAGATAAACTGTATATAAACTACGGATATAAACTGTATACACGTTAAAAACTAGAACAGTCATGGTATCTAAACAGGTGTATCCATGATAAAGTTCATCTGTTCATACAAAAGGTGCTCAAGCTATAAACCGTGTTTTAATTGGAACAAGAACTCCCCCTGTAATACCGTCTTTTGCCACAAGATGTCCTCAGTACACCATTACCTTTTTCTATAAGCTCCAGCTTTCTGAAAGCTCGAAAAAACAACAACATTGGTATGACTGCTGGGGGGGGCAGACCTAAGGCCTATGTCAAAACCAAATGGTAAGGATTGGAGGGGCAGTCTGTTATTCGTGAAATTCATGTGATAAACAATTTCATATTTTTTGAATTTTTTTTTAAAACAAAGCTGGAGTTTCACGCTAAATATTTGAATATATAATATATGAAACACTTATAAACTAGTGATGAGTTCTCCAGAACACACCGTATTTTTCAGACCATAAGACGCACCCAATTTTAAGGGCAGGAAAACCCCCAAAAAAATTTAATATATAAGTTTTCACATCAATTGGGTTAATGCAATAAATTCAGTGAATGCAATATTCAATTCAGCCAGTAGGTGTCACTAGCAGCAGTACACTCTCAGCACAACACGTCACATACGATATCCCTATCTCTCAACCACCGGAATTTTGTCTCTGGACCTCATCAGATTCCCCAGCCCAGAACTTTGGCTCATCCTACAGATTATCCCCATCTTTCAACCCTTTGCACTTCGTCTCCTCATCAGATTCTCTGGTTTGGGACTCTTGGCTCGTCATACGGAATATCCCTATCTGTCAACGCTCGGCACTTCGTCTTACTTCGTCTTTGTCGTACCTCATCAGATTCCCAGATTCCAGACTCTTGGCTCGTCAAATGGAATATCCCCATCTCTCAACCCTCGCCACTTTGTCTTGGTACCTTATCAGATTCCCAGGTTCCAGACTCTTGGCTCGTCATATCTCTATTTCTCAACCCTCGGCACGTCATCTCTATACCCCATCAGATTTTCAGGTTCCAGACTCTTGGCCCATCCTATGGGAAATCCCTATCTCTCAACCACCAGAATTTCGTCTGTGGACCTCCTCAGATTCCCCCGCCCAGAATTTTGGCTCATCCTACGGATTATGCCCATCTCTCAGCTCTCTGCACTTCCTCTTGGTACCACATCAGATTCTCGGATTCAGGACTCTTGGCTCGTCATACAGAATATCCCTATCTGTCAATGCTTGGCACTTCATCTCAGTACCTCATCAGATTTCCAGGTTCCAGATTCTTGGCTCATCATACAGATAATTCCTATCTGTCAACCCTTGGTACTTCTTCTCAGTACCTCATCAGATTCCTAGTTTTTCAGACATTTGGCTCATCCTACGGACTATCCCCATCTCTCAATGCTCTGCACTTCGTCTCGGTACCTCATCAGATTCCCCCGTTCCAGAAGCTTGGCTTGTCCTGCGGAATATCCCTATCTCCCAATCCTCTGTACTTCATCTCGGTACCTCATCAGATCCTCAGGTTCCTTGGCTCATCCTATGAAATAGAATTTCGTCTTGGTACCTCATCAGATTCTGGACTCTTGGCTCATCATACAGATTATCACTATTTCTCAACCCTCAGAACTTCGTCTCTGGACCTCATAAGATTCCCCCGTTCCAGAACTTTGGCTCGTCCTACGGATTATCCCCATCTCTCAACCCTTGGAATTTCGTCTCTGGACCTCATCAAATTCCCTAGTTCCAGCCCTTTGGCTTGTCTTATGAATTATCCCCATCTCTCAACCCTCCACACTTCGTCTTGGTACCTCATCAGATTCCCAGGTTCCAGACTCTTGGCTCGACATACGGATTATCCCTATCTGTCAACCCTCGGCACTTCATCTCAGTCAGTACCTCATCAGATTCCTAGTTTCCAGACATTTGGCTTGTCCTACAGATTATCCCTATCTCTTAACGCTCTGCATTTCGTCTCGGTACCTCATCAGATTCCCAGGTTCCAGACTCTTGGCTTGTCATATGAATGATCCCTATCTCTCAACCCTGGGAATTTTGTCTCTGGACCTCATCATCATTCCCCGGTTCCAGACCTTTGGCTCGTTCTATGGATTATCCCCATCTTTCAACCCTCTGCACTTCGTCTCGGTATCTCATCAGATTCCTCGGTTCCAGACCTTTGGCTTGTCCTATGAATTATCCCCATCTCTCAACCCTCGCCAATTCGTCTTGCTACTCCATCAGGTTCCCAGGTTCCAGAATCTTGGCTTGTTTGACAGATTATCCAAATCTCTCCACCCTTGGCACTTCATCTCAGTACCTCATCAGATTCCTAGTTTTTCAGACATTTGGCTTGTCCTACGGATTATCCCCATCTCTCAACGCTCTGCACTTCATCTCGGTACCTCATCAGATTGCCCCGTTCCAGACCTTTAGCTTGTCCTATGGATTAACCCCATCTCTCAATCCTTGGCACTATGTCTTGTTACCTCATCAGCTGTCAAATTGCACTGGTGCGTCTGGGAACCGCAACCTGGAAACTGTCTGCAGCAAAGCACATCATGCCATTTAAGGCGAGTACCAAGTGGTCCATTAGACTCTGCGCCCCGAATTGCATCTGTAAGTTGGTCCAGTGGGTCCACATCGTTGTATCATCGGTCACCAGGCATGTCACCCATGCTCACCCTTGCACCAGGCATGACACAGATAAAAATCAGACAATGGGTACACTTTGTCACCGTAAGGCTGTCTGAGGGTCTTGGTAGACATCAATTTAAGAGTGTGAGGTCTGTGTGCATGCTCTAAATCTGTATCGCGGCGGGTGGTGTTTCGACTCTTATGAGTAAAGAAGAGAACAAGATTGAGCATGCCCATGTAGGGTGAAGCACGAAATCATACCGGACACTTACCTTAGCATCAGCAATGATCCTTCTTCATATTAGACATCTGAATCTGAAAGAATCTGAATCTGAGAGAATATGACACAGCAGAAAAGTGTCAAGTTTACAATTATTAAACGGAGAATCCCGAGCCAATGGAACAAGCAGCAAACAGGGTGAGGGAGCACAAGTCACAGGAGGCGCCAACTAAAGTGTTACTCCAGCTTTGTTTAAAAAAAAAGGAAGGAAACACATGCTACGGGATGGAGAAAGCCAAATAGATACCCAACTACTAGAGATGGTCGAATCTTTCGACTTGCTAACTTTGTGAGCTGATTGCAAAGCCCCTGAACATGATATCATCACCAACATTGCTGGAGATGTAGAGAAGGGTTAGAGGAACATTTGAAAAAAAAAGGTTTTGCTCTAGCACATGGAGTTTTTGCATAAATTAAGTTCAAAATTAAAGTCGAAATTCCGATTTTTGAAATTTTGACTTTGAACTTCATTTGTGCAAAAATTATTTGTGTTATACTTTTTTGGGGGGGAGTGTACCCCCAACCCTTCTCTACATCTCCAGCAAGTTTGGTGATGATACCATGTTCAGGGGCTTTACATTTTATTTTAACTCGAAATTGTCAAATTTTTAAAAAACCATTCGACCATCTCTACCAACTACCCACAAAACACAGCTGCCCTCCCAAACCTGAGAATGCCCATCGGAAACCATCAGGAGCAGCAGGTAATGAATGACCAGGGTTCAAACAATTATTTAATTATAACATGTTATGTTATTAAATAATTAATTAGATTATTTGGAAAGAGATCAGTACAGTGATTGGTTATAAAGCGAAGATGGGGAGGTGTACACCACTTAGTGAAACACTGTGCTATTAAAAAAAAATGGATAAAAATGATTAATTACCGTATATACTCGAGTATAAGCCGAGGTACCTAGTTTTATCCACAAAAAACGTATTGACTCCAGTATAAGCCTAGGGTGGGAGATGTAGCGGCTGCTTGCAAAGTCAGATAGTGGAGTTTTCAATATGAAATTCCACCGTCTCCAGTAAAAAGCTGAAGCCGAAAAAAAAGAAAAAACATATAAAGACAACTCAACTACATCCAGTCTTCGTCCATGGACAGGGACTCTTAAAAGAAAGTACTTACCTTTCCTGCCTGCTGGCTCCCGCACCGCCATGCCTGGAGTGTCTGGTCCTCTAGGCTGCAAGATGGTATGAGATTCTGATCCAGGACCCTCCACCAATCCAGATCTGACTGTGGCGTTGCTCCACCCCTCCGCGTCACCTGATTCAGATGTGTCTGGCTCCGGGCGCATGGGGACACGGGAAGGTAGATGTCAGAAGTGAATGTTCCCTTGTATGTCACTGGGGAGGTGGGGCGTTGCTGTATTTTAAAAAGGTTTACCAGGTATAGCCCCCCATACACGTAAAGATTGTGACCCGATGTTTTGGACGATTGGCCGCGCGTGATGACATCATCACCCAAGGTCAATCGCCCAAAACATCGGGTCACAATCGGCCCGGGCACCCTTTGTGTGCCAGCACTGTCCATCGGGTCAGTGCCAGCTGTGCTGTGTGTCAGCAGGAAGGGAGAGAAGCACCTCCCCTCCCTTGCAGGGAGAGAAGCAGGAGGCAGCTGTGATTGTGCAGTGATTCCTCAGCCCAGATGGATCTGATCTCTCGGAGACATATACTCTGCCACAGCGGGTGACACCAGAGCAAGGGTGGCACCGATCATTCAAGGGTGTGGACCCACTGGACCAAATTGCACAGTGATCACCAGCGCAGCCCGCAAGGGCTGATGGGCTGTGCTGCAGATGAACCCCAGGTTGCGGTTCCTGGATGCACCTGTGCAAGTTGGCTGCTGATGATATACCAAATGTAGTGCCAGGAGTGCAGATTTAAGCGGAGTCCATGGGACGAGCCGAGGGTCTGGAGCGGGGAAGACAGAGGAGGTATCGGAATGAAGTTCAGAGGATCAAGAGGTAGGAAGAATCCGTTGGATGAGCAGAGTCGCGAACCAGGAAGTCAATAAGCAAGGAGGCTGGAGGTAACACATGAGACCTATTGACATTCCTGGTGCCTGAGACTCTCCTAAATAGGGCAGGAGGGAGGAGCAGCTGACAAGGTAAGGAGCATCACAAGTGTCCAGCAGAGGGAGCTCTGCTGCAGGAGAGTTAACCCTCTGAGGCAAGGAAGGAGCTGGATGCAGGCAATGCATAAGCTGCATACACCGATCCCCCATCCACCGATGCCCACCATCATACATTTCACCAAGCTCTGGAATGCCGCAGATAGAATACAGAATAATGATCATCGGACCACCATCAGAGGCCGCCGCCGCCCGCAGGGAGACCGGCGAACACCCGGACAGGTAAGTCGGACCCCGAGGGGGGCTTTTTCAGCACAGCAAAAAACTCGTCTTATACTCAAGTATATACGGTAATCATTTCTCATGCAAATGTGGAGATGTTTTTGTCATACATGGTGCATAATATCAAGGCAACAATCGGTATTGGATAGGTGTGACCTTCGGCAACACAAGGGAAAACACAAATCGAAAAAGAAATCACAGAAAACCATTGTACGCAGTGTTTACCATCACCCCCCCAACACCCTACCATGCAAAGAGGAAACCATATATACCCGGAACCAATGACATCTCTCAAGTATAACATTGTCTTTGTACTGTGTTGATATAAATATTGTGTTTATATATATGCAGATCATCTCATTTTGTCTTCATTTGCATATTTGCAAACCAATTATTTTTGGGGAAAAGGGCTTGTAAGTTCCAACAGCAAAGCCAAGTGTATAGTTAGCATTTGGTTTATTTAACCTCCCTAGCGGTTGAGACGAGCCCAGCTCGTCCGCTGTTCAGGCTCGCCTCAACCGCAGGGGAACCGGGCATCAGGTAGACCCGATGCCTCCCTGGAAAGCTGCAGTGATGTCTTCATCGCTGCAGCATTTCCGGGGTTTCACGCGGAAGAGGGCAGGGGGGGACGGCGCCATAGACCTCCATGTTAATGGAGGAGCGCCGGCTTTCCCGCCCACACAGCCGGTGTCAATAATGACACCGGCTGTGTGAAGAGCAGCGGCGGGAGGGAGGAAGTGAGAGGCAGTGCACAAATTGCCTGTACCGCGCCGTTGTAAACAGTGCGCTAGGGAGGTTAATCGGAGGAAACAAGGGGGGAATGGAGGTCAAGGTGACTAGGTGGATGGTCACTGTCCCCATGAAATTAACCAAATATTCAGAAGGAGGACTCCATAACCAATCATAGGAGTCCCCCTCCTGAGGAGGCCGCAGGGGGCGAAACGCGTAGAGGGACGGACAACGCACTTGGATGCGCCGAAAAGCTAAGAGTTTACCAATTGATATTTGACTTTGGACAATCTACTTTTGTGCGCCAGTGATGCTAACGGACATGATTTGACTCTAGATGAGGTCATCAGACCTATAGTTGGCTGGCTAGCCTTTGAACAATTGTTTTCAATTGCTTTTAGTATCACCTGATTTTATATCACCTCATTTAATAAAATGTAAACTTTTGTACGCGATCCATCTGTCTTGCTTATCCTTATGGTTGGTCATCTCTGGTCAGGGTCATGTTAAATCCCTACGCTTTGGAACTAGGGCGATCCTAAGACTCCTATGATTGCTTATGGAGTCCTCCTTCTGGTTTATTTAATCATTTACCCCACTAGGGGGAGCTGTACCCATGGTGGCCCCCCAGCAAGTGTTGGAGAGATTGATGGCCATTTTAGGGGACCTAGGTCCTGGCGGTCTCCCTGATTCTGGACAGGAACGGCAAAAGAATTTGTAGGTGTTTCTATAATACTGAGGCTGAGTGAATGCCATTTGGGAACTTGACCTCCTGGGTGTTACGCCCGAAGCCAGTACGGGCGCAGTTTCATCTTGGATCAAACTGTGCCGGTATCAGGCGCAGTTGCTGGTTCTCCGTTAGCCTGCAGCATTTCTGCATAGCTGCAGGCTCACGGAGCTGTTCCGGTGACGCCTAAGGGGGCGGCGCCATAGACCTCCATGTTAATGGAGGGGGCGGCACTTTCCCCCACACACACCAACAGCGATTAATTAACACTGGCGGTGTGTAGTGAGTCAGGAGGACAGCGGGGAATCATGGCGGAGAACCTGCGATTGCCCGGGCAACGGCTTTTTGCGCCATGAAAAATGAAAAGCCCATAATGCCCAGGAGGTTGAGGTAGCCATAACTAGAGATGGTTGAATTTTTCGAATTGCTAACTTTGTGAGCTGACTGCAAAGCCCCTGAACATGGTATCATCACCAAAATTCCTGGAGATGTAGAGAAGGGTTGTGAGAACATTTAGAAAAAAAAATTTGGCTCTAGCACAAGGAGTTTTTGCATAAATTGGGTTAAAAAAGAAAGTCGAAATTCCAATTTTTGAAATTTTGACTTTGAACTTAATTTATGCAAAAAACTATTTGTGTTAGAGACATACTTTTTTTGCAGTATACCCCCCAACCCTTCTCTACATCTCCAGTAAGTTTAGTAATGATACCATGTTCAGGGACTTTGCAATCGAAATCATCGAATTTATTAAAAAAAAATTGACCACCTCTAGCCACAACGCTACGATTCCAGCCCAATTTCGAGGTCGATCAACCGCCATGCGCGTTTCTGATGATCGCTTGGCCGAAAATCAGGTGCGCTGGATTGGAACAGTTATCTCACATGTCTTTGGAAGTGGACCAGTCCCAATCCACAGTAATGTCCAGAGCACAAAGGGTGCGTGCCGATCCTCTTGGCGACCGGCTGCAGCGTAATGGCGTCAATAAAGAATAATAAAGTATGATAAAGAATCGTATCGCCTATGTTTACCTTTAGTCTGTCATATTGGATTGTTTTAGACCGGGTGGGGGGGACCTTTTGACTTTGGCCTATCCATGAGCCTATCATGGGGACGTGCAGCAGGGGCTGGACCAGGTGGCAATTTTAATTTTTCCCATAATAAATAAAAAATATATATATATAAAAAAGAAATCTGTATAAAAAAATTTGAATTGTGCAAAATTTTTGCAAATATAAAAAAGTATTAAATATTATAGGAAGGATCCTGTTTCCCCGAAAATCTGACACTGTCTTAGGGGCAAAAAATATACTAGAGCTTATTTCCAGGTGGGTCTTATTTTTACTAAGTAATTAATCTGATGTAATACACAGAATGGCCACAAGATGTCACTGCCGTCTAGGCTTTATTTTTTTTTATCAACTCAGACTTCAGAACCTTTTTTTCTACTATTTTCCTGGTTCGGTGCTGCACACTGTGTGTACCCGAACACAGCGCTTTCTGGGCTGCTGACATTTGGCGTCAGGTACACACAGTATGCAGACGCATGACAGGACGCCGACTTTCATGTCTTCCCTAAATGCGGTGGCTGGACCAGGACTGGGTAGGTATTGTTTTACAGGTAGGGCTCATATTGGAAGCATGTAAAAATAAAGTGGGGGGGGGGGCTTAACGGGTTCTTACTCAACATGCAGCACCATGCGGCAATCACCTGCAGAAGTGCATGAATAGACCTCCCTGGGGCAAAACTCCTTACCGTATATCCAGCTCCACACTGCAAAGACCTCTTTAAAGAATCCAAAAAGATTGTCGGCCAGAGAAAAGGCTGTGCTGAAGTCGCTGGGGTTTTCAGTTCCACACAGGGAAGCCTGGCTCTCTGAAAAGAAAAAAACCCAAAACAAAATCATTAATTTATATAAAAAATATTTTCAAATCAATTGGGAAAATAAATGCATGGGATGCAATACCATCTTCAGCCACAAGATGCCCCCAGTGTACACTTG
>CM070032.1:235489157-235499555 GCA_036250615.1 Ptychadena robeensis | reverse complement strand
TATACACACACCAATCATACAGAAACATGTATCATATATACACACACCAATCATACAGAGTCATGTATCATACACACCCACACATCAATCGTAAAAACATGCATTATACACAAATAATCCAGAGTGAAGTATTTATCACACACGCGCACAGATACACATTACATGGGCTCTGCTTTCTAAAGCTATTTCCTCCAATGATACTCTACCTGCTTGTCCCTGTCCCAGGCTTCTGATTGGCTGGCCGCCATGGGGGGGGGTGATCACTGTGGGCAGAGAGAATAGAGCCTAATAGGCAGGCAGTGCTGCAGTTCTCTCCACTCTCTCTGGCTCCATGCTGGCTGACCAGGCATATGCCCACACAGAGGGCTGCGAGTGCCACCTGGCAGGCGTGCTGTAGGTTGGGCACCACTGTATTGGGGAATGGTTTGCCACCTCAGAGTCCAGCATAACCATTATGACTTGTGTTCTGTCCCTTGTTCTATTGAGTCGGTTTTTGTTGTGTTCCTCCGCAGTGACACTTTATGAAGTGACAGTCGTGCTTGTTGTCATTGCCGTGCTGATCCAATGGCTCTTTGCCTTGCCATTTATGTTGCTATACAACAGCTCCATGACCCAGTGCTACAGATTGAAGACGTGGTGGCAGCGGCGGCGGCAGCACAGTGCTTGTAACACTGATGATGAAGGTAGGCCTCTAGAGATGAACTTTCTGACAAATGTTTCCATGTTGGCGAAATGCTTGTGGGTCAGTGAATGGGGCAAGGTAGGTGGGCATGAATGAGGCCGCCTAATCCATCCCTGTCTCATTAGAACATTGGTGTATGAGCAGTGCAAGAAGTGTTATGTTGGGTGTGCAAGTCCCTGAATTTCTCTTCTCCATGGTCTCAAAAAAATTTTAGGTGCAAAAACTGCACTAGGGCTTATTTTTGCGTAGGTCATATATTTACTTGTTTGATGCAATATAGAGAATGGCCACAAGATGTCACTACCATCTAAGCTTTTTTTTCCAGCTACTTGGGTCCTAGAAGGTTTTTTTATTAAAAAAAAAACAGGGCAACATTCATGCACACTACGTGGGTCTTTCTGGGCTGCTGACATTTGGCGCCTGCCCCTGTATTCGGGCAAACATTGCGTGCAGGTGGGGGCAGGGTGCAGGGAGGGTTTGGAAGATGTGACCTACTTCTCTAAATACGGCAGCTGTCTCTAGGACAGGGTGGGTCTTATCTTTTGGGGGGGGGGGGTGGCTTATATTAAAAGCAATGGGGAAGGGGGGTTACTTTGGGGGAAACAGGGTGTCGTCTTGTATGTCAAAGTTTGTGAAAGTTAGAAGCAGCATGGGAACGGGAAGGCGGCCTACCAACGCATGTGCAGTGCAAGGATAAAACTCCTAGGAGGATGTAGAGTTGTGAGCATGGGAGTGAGAGCTCCTCTGGTCAGACCTGTAATCGTGAGATATGTGAAAATCTCATTTCTCCCTCCAGGTCACCTCACGCGTTCTGTCAGGGTCATGTCAGCAACAGCTTTATAGGAACCATAAGAAAAGTTCCTGAGATGGACAATAGTGTCACCTCACAGAATTCAGATATAGTGAATATGATTTCGGTTGTACAATCAACAACACAGAGCGGGAATAATTACACAAAATATACATTATTTATCATACACGGAGATGTATACACATATAATATATATGATCAGCAAGTCAGATATCAGAACATCAACATGTAACTCAGCATACAGTATATGGAGTCATGGCTGAATGTAGGCGAAGCATCAAAACTCTCAGTTATGTAACAGATCACACACGCAGGGAACACATGAAACGTAAACGTGAAAGATCTATGCCAAAATCTCAGATAATGGCAATTCTTTCTCCAAGGTAACAAGCTATGGTTGTGATACAGACTAATGGCAAACTGCCAGAGTGTCACTATAAAGCTAGCCATACACGGGTAAATTCCAGTGCAATCGATCCCCGATCAATCACAGCGTGGTGACGTCACCGCGCTGTGATTGATCGAGGATCAATTTAACGGAAATCAATGTGCACCACATGGGCACATCGATTACCGTTCAATGAAGACCTCCGGCTAGCTAGAGTTCTGTCCGGCTTCCTTTCAGCATGTGAATCCGAGCACACTGAAAGCTGAACAGAAATCCAGCCTGCTTCTCCCCGTAGAGCAGTGCTGGAGTGAAGAATGCTGACTCCGCCCCCTTCACACAGACTCCCCTCCTGACAGCCCGGCTGTCAGTTTTGTGTGAAGAGTCGGCTTTCCCTATACTCTACATGAAAATTCTTTTTCATGTAAAGTATTGGTGATTGAATGTGGTTTTCCAACATGTTGGAAACCCATTCAATCAAGGTACTTCGAGGGGGTTCAATAGAGAGGACAGCACACACAGGAAGGATTGTAAGCAGATTCGAGTACAATTCGTGACCGCGCACGTTGATTGATTTTACTCGAATCTTTTTACAAATCTACCCGTGTGTGCCTAGCTTAAGTCTACAGAAGTAGCCTGGTTGGTGTATGCATCTCACCAAGAGGTCCCACTAATCATAGATAATACTAGCTATAACCTCTGCAAACAAGCAGAGAACTTCTAAGTATCACGCCAGCCTGTTGAGAAATATAATATATTATAAATATAAACTTTACCAAGATAGTGGACAATGAGACCTCACGTTTCAATGTCTGGATCCCCCTGGTTGTGATGGCTGGAACTTCCTTTGGTATGTTGGTGGCAGGATCTCCCTTTGGAATCGTGATGGCAGGATCCCCTAGTATCCCCATGCCTCCATTTTTAGCGAAAACTTTACCTAACAGACACCCCCCAAAAACATTAAAGCTGTCCAATCGTATGCGGACAATTTTTATATTATAATTAGAATCTAACCTTTTAGGCCATAATAATGTAATGTTACCATTAGATCGCTGGAGGGCAGTGTGGTATAAACTATACAGTAAAACTATATTTTAATATTAGGAATCCAAGAACAGGTGTTACATTACAATGTTTCAAAATAAATATTTTGTGAACAATGTCTGCTTGGATTTAGGATGAATCACATGCCTGTTAAGCTAGCCACACACGGGTAGATTTGTTAAACGATTAGAGTACAATCAATCAACGTGCGCGGTCACGGTGATTGATTGTACTCAAATCTGCTTACAATCCTTCCTGTGTGTGCTGTCCTTCGAGGGGTTTCAATAGAGCCCCCTCGAAGTACATCAATTAAATGGTTTTCCAACATGTTGGAAAACCACATTCAATCAATCGCCAACACTCAACATGAAATGTTTTCATGTTGAGTGCAGGGAAAGGAAAGCCGACATCATCACACAGAAGTGACAGGCTCCGAGCACAGCTCTGTGTGAAGGGGGGCGGAGTCAGCACTCACTGCAGCCGTAGACAGCGGGGAGAGAAGCCGGCTGGATTTCTTCTTCAGCTTTCAGAATGATTTACATGCTGGAAGCCGGAGAGAACTCTAGCTAGCCGGACTTCTTTATTGAACGGTAATCGATGTGCCCATGTGGTGCACATTGATTTCCGTTCAATCGACCACCAATCAATCACAGCGTGGTGACATCGCCATGCTGTGATTGATTGGTGGTCGATTGCACGGAAATCTACCAGTGTGTGGCTAGCTTTAAAGTAACTAGGAATGTTTCTGCATACAATGTTATCCACCCCAGACAGATATCACAGGCATTTCCCAACCATCTACAATGTTCCAAGGACAGGCCTGATAATATTATAAGAACGTCTATTGTTCTCAGACTGGACACCTGGAGATGGGTCTCCTCAAAACTACAAAATGGAGAAAACAAAACAGCTTATGTATATTTGCCAATAGATATTCTAACTAAGAATATATATGAAACATTATACCCCTTGACAGTTCATTGTTGGATTTTATCTGTTTCAGAGCGCCAGGACTTCGGGTGTGACTCAGGAAAGCCCAACATTTTCTGCAGAGCCGTGTGCCTTGCAGACGACGGGTTCGGGTTTCTGAAGGAAATCTTTGCACTGTGCATCTCAATCAATGGTAAGTGCCTTCCTGTACGACTCCTATGTCACTACACGTGTGTCCTGTAGCGGTGTGTGGGGACCAACAAATATTTGATTATTATTCATTGAATCTGTCATATATTAGATATCGTTGTCTGATGTGGCAGCTGCATTAGTTTCCTTTTATTCACTTTATTTTCATATGGGTCACTTGCTAAAATCAAGTTTCCTATAGTGACTAGAGATGGTGGAATTTTACGACTTGCTGACTTTGTCAGCTGATTGCAAAGGCCCTGAACATGGTATCATCACCAACATGATGGAGATGTAGAAAAGGGTTGTGGGGACATTTGAAAAAAAAAAAGTTTTGCTCTAGCGCATGTAGTTTTTGCATAAATGGAGTTCAAAGTCAACATTTTGACTTTTGAAATTTTGACTTGACTTTGAACTTCATTTATGCAAAAACTATTTGTTTAAAAGCCATACATTTTTGTAGTATATCCCCCAACCCTTCTCTACATCTCCAGCAAGTTTGGTGATGATACCTTGTTCAGGGGCTTTGCAATTAACATGAAATAGTCAAATTTTGAAAGAAAAAAAAAATTCCACCATCTCTAATAGTGAGAGCGCTCACCCACCATACTTCTATGGAGGACAATGCTAATCAGGTTAGGATACAGGTCTCTAGAGATGGTTGAATTTTTCGACTAGCTGACTTTGTGAGCTGATTACAAAGCCCCTGAACGTGGTATCATCACCAAATGTGCTGGAGATGTAGAGAAGGGTTGTGGGAACATTTTGGAAATAAAAGTTTTGCTCTATCACATGGAGTTCCTGTATAAATTAAGTTCAAAGACAAAGTCAAAATTTTGACTTGACTTTGAATTTAATTTATGCAAAACCTATTTGTGTTAGAGACATACATTTTTTGTAAACTATTCTCACATAACCTTTGATATATATGACATAAAAATGGGCATTACCGCACTAGTCTTCTCTAATGCTTGTAGTATCATTAAACCAAGTTTTGTCATTTGAAAATAATGTCTTCTAGCTCGGCCTGCTGTGATTTATTCATTAAAATTTTTTTTATAAAATTAATATGGATGGAAAATGTTATGTGCGGCCCTCAAGTGATGCAGAGGGCCGCATTTGTGGCCGTTCATATCAACTCAGTTGCCCACCACTGCTTTAGGGCTTGTGTCCACTGCTGATTGCCTGCAATGGAATCCAAGCGCAGGGAATCCAAGTGCGCGCCGGCACATTGGCCGGGCAGGTTCCCTGCTACTCGCAGGCAGTTTGGCTCCCTATTCATGCAGCAGGGGAACTGCTTACCTGCGTCTTGGAGACACCTCCAAGTTGTCAGAGATCAAAGTAAAGCTGGCCATACACCTTCAGATTTCTCTGTCCGATTTCCTTTAGATCTTCCTTTGTTTTACCAAAACCATGTAATATGAGGGACTTTCTAAGCAATCAAGTCTACCTGTGTTCAATCGCAGAGGACCCGGCACTACATAGTTGTTGGTAGATCTAAAGGAAATCTGACAGGGAGATCTATAGGTGTATGGCCAGCTTAAGTCTCTTAAGGTGGCCATACACGGGTCGATTCCGCACACGATTCCTGGCCGATCGATCACCGGGCGCATGCACGCCGATCAATCGGCTAAGAATTGAGTGCAGCCCACCTCGCCTGATCGACATGGCCCCCTGAATCGGATCGGCCAGAGAACCAACATGTTGGTCTTTCTGATCGATTCAGCACACATCAGGGGGATTTGCCATTTGTGAAGTGATCGATCGGGAACAGAATCGTCTAGGAATTGTTGGCCTAAGGTGGTAGGCACAGACTTAATTGGGCGATCAATCGGACATCCGATTCCCTGTGGCATCGCCGGAATCGATCGGATGGGTGATCGATCGTCCATGGAATCGACACATGTATGGCTAGCTTTAAGCTGGCCTTACACCTTTTAGATCTCTCTGTCAGATATCCTTTAGATCTACCGACAACCTTGTAGTATAGGCTCTTTTGAGACTGAACACAGGTAGACTTGATGGTTTAGAAAGTCCCTCATATTACATGGTTTTGGTAAAACAAAAAGGAGATCTATAGGAAATCTGACAGAGAGATCTAAAGGTGTATGGGGACCCTATCTCAGCCTGTGTGAACTGTATGTGCATGGTGTGTAGTATGAATCCCATTGTTATTGCTTGTCTATTTTTTTACCTGCTTCCACCTTGGGGCCCTCAGTATGAGTGTTGTCAACCTTTACCATCCCTCCTCCACTCCTGAAGGTTTCCAATGGGCAGTCATGGAAAAGCATGGCCATACTTCATGGGTAGTTGATTGGTGACCACGCTGATCCTCACCACCTTTCAGACCCTGGACTCGCATTGTGACTCTCTCTGTAGGCATTTGTGTTATGCGTGCACATTTTATTTCTCTTCAAACAAAGCTGGAGTTACAATTTTCTATGACCTTTGTTCCCTTTAACCCCCATACACCTTAGAATCTTTACATACAATTTCTGTACAATCAACTTTTCTTCTACCAAAACCATGTAATATGATTCTAAAATCCTTCCACTCATCTATAGGATTTTTCTATCAGGGAAGACCCGCGGCACTACATAGCAGTTATATATACCTTCCAATCACTATGGTATTCTATCAGGGAGGACCCAATCACTACATAGCAGTTGAATATACCTTTTCCAATCACTATGTATTCTATCAGGGAGACCAGGCACTCATAGCAGTGGACATTACCCTTCCAATCACTATGTAATTCTATCAGGGAGGACCCAGCACTACATAGCAGTGATATATACCTTCCATCCCGATGCTTCTAATCAGGAGGAGCCCAGCACTACATAGCCGTGAGTATATACCTTCCATCACATGTATTCGATCAGGGAGTACCCCGGCACTACATATCAGTGATATACCTTCCAATCCACTGTGTTCTTAAATCAGGGAGGGGACCCGGGCCGTACATAGTTGTTGGTAGATCTAAAGGACATTGTATGGAGTGATCTTAAGGTGTATGGGGGGCTTTACCATGTCTACTGCTTATTCCGTTGGCTTGGGAGCCTCCACTTAATTTCTAACTTGTCACTTTTCTGCCATGCTGCATTCTCGTGTTGGATGTGCAGAAGGATGATATGTAAGGTAGGTGTGTTGGATCTTATGTTACAAGCATGCACATAGATTTTAATTTAAGGGGAGAAAGAAACTTTCTGTTTACATTCAGCAGCATTGGGGAGGGGCTAGATATATGAGCATGCTCAATCTCCCTCTCTGCTCTCAGAATAAGTCTCCACCCTATTCTCTGGGTGAGGATGCAAGTACACAGCACACAGAAACAACACAGAGCACACCATACACTATGAGGGTAGTCATACACGTTCGATATTTACACGGGTCTGTTTTTCTGATCAGTTTTGTCTGTATTCCTGATCAATTCGTTTGGTCTGTTTTACTGATCGATTAGTAGTTTTGTCTGTTTTACTTATCGATTAGTTTTGTCTGTTTTACTGATTGTATAGATTTGTCTGTTTTTCTGATCGATTAGTAGTTTTGTCTGTTTTCCTGATCAGTTAGTTTTGTCTGTTTTTCTGATCAATTATTAGTTTTGTCTGTTTTACCGATCAATAAGTTTGGTCTGTTTTCATGATCAATTAATTTTGCCTGCTTTCCTGATCAGTTAGTTTTGTCTGTTTTACTGATCGATTAGTAGTTTTGTCTGTTTTCCTGATCGATGAGACTTTGAACCCAATTCCCGCTTGGACAAACAGTCCAGTTTCCCTGACTACAATACTCACATGATCTCCCACACTTTCCCCAACAGATGGGCTGCTTCTCTTTCTGGGTTGGATGACAACCAGCATTGTTAACCCACTTCTCATGACCCCAGGACAAGGTTCCACCGCCCTAGACTCTGAGGAATACTGCGGAGCTCTCTGCAGTATTCAGGATCCTCCTCCTATGGGTAATGTAAACCACACTGATGTACAAAAGCCGCCAAATTCAAAAGGAATGAGGGGGTCACTGGGTTCTTTAATTGACGGGGTAAATCTGCATGCACGTGTCAAATTGTGGGTCAGAATCCCAAATCCAGGTAGGAAAGGAAAAGTTGGGAAGATGAGAACACTTCCATATCCCGAGTGATTTCTAGTCCTGATTGTGAATAGTGGAGACCACCACTCGATGGCATTTCTAATATTTCCATAACATTGATTACTGTGTTAATTAATACAACAATACAAATAGTACAACTTGTCTGTTTTCCAGATCGATTAGTTTGGTCTGTTTTTCTGATCGATTAGTTTTGTCTGTTTTACTGATCGATTCGTTTTGTCTGTTTTCTGATCGATTAGTAGTTTTGTCTGTTTTTCTGATCGAATAGATTTGTCTGTTTTCCTGATCGATTTGTTTTGTCTGTTTACCTGATCGATAGACTTTGATTTCACTTCTTGAACCCAATTCCAGCTTGGACTAACAGTCCAGTTTCCCTGACTGCAATACTCACATGATCTCTGACACTTTCCCCAACAGATGGGCTGCTTCTCTTTCGGGGTTGGATGACAACCAGCATTGTTTAACACGCCTCTCATGACCCCAGGACAAGGTTCCACCGCCCTAGACTCTGAGGAATACTGCGGAGCTCTCTGCAGTATTCAGGATCCTCCTCCTATGGGTAATCTAAACCACACTGATGTACAAAAGCCGCCAAATTCAAAAGGAATGAGGGGGTCACTGGGCTCTGGGCAGATCTGCATGCATGTGTTAAATTATGGGGTCAGAATCCCAAATCCAATGGTTTTTTTTTGGCTCCTCACCGGCTAGGAAAGGAAAAGTTGGGAAGATGAGAACACTTCCATATCCTGGGTGATTTCTAGTCCTGATTGTGGATTTTGGAGACCACCACTCGATGGCATTTCTAATATTTCCATAACATTGATTACTATGTTAATAAATACAACAATACAAATAGTACAACTTGTCTGTTTTCCTGATCGATTAGTTTTGTCTGTTTTTCTGATGTATAATTAATACAACAATACAATAAAACTTGACTGTTGTGTTTGGATGTTTTTCAGGAGGTTTTGTCCCACAATGGTGTTCCTACTTAGCGGCAGCATTGTTGTTGTGTAGGACAGCATTCTGGATATTGGGATTGCTAAACTGTTTCACAAGAAAACGTAAGTCGTGGTAATCTTGATTTTCCTTTGACTGTCTCAATATAACGCATGTGCAAATGTAGATACAGCCGTGTTCATAAGTTTACACACCCATGGCAGAGTTTGTAAAAGACGAAGTGTTTAGAGCAGGGGTATTGAACACTTACCGTTTTTTTCGGACCATAAGACACACCTTTTCAACCCCAAAATGGGGGGGGATGCCTGCATCTTATGGTCCAAATGTGCGACCACCCATGGCCATTTGGCCGCCAGTGATCGCAACTTGTTGCGACATCTCTCCCGACAGATAGACCAGCTGTGTGCAGAGGGGGAGCTGAAGTGTATTGGCTATGTTTGCAGAGCCCCGCAGATATAGCCAATGCAGAGTGTGTGTGTGGGGTGAGCTGGCAGCTTCCTCACACTTGCATTAATTAAACCCATTGCATTAACCCAGTTCATGTGAAAACTTACAAAAAAAATACATTTTCTTTCTGGTTTTCTGCTCTAAAAACTGGGTGGGTCTTATGGTCCGAAAAATATGCTAATGATGTACATGGGATTTCTCAGACCTCAATCTGCAACTGAGGAAAAAACAAGGCCAGATAATGGAGGCCCAACCTCTCTAGACACAGGACACAATATCTTCTGCTAGATTCCTGGTTGTGTATACCAGTGGAAGCCTTCAGAGGTCTTGTGAAGTCCACACCTCAAAGGGCCAGAGTTCTGTTCAGCACAATGGGGTCCTATCTGTTAGGCAGGGGGATTAAAGCTATGGCTGATACATTCTTATTATATTTCTGTGATGATGTATGCGATCTAGTAATTATTATAATTAGATATGTTAGAAAACAAATATTAAACATTATGTTGTATTCCTGTTCATTATCGCCTTGTCCTTTTGTTGCTCCTTCCTCAGGTTTGAGATTCTCTTCTAACATACAAACATATTGTTCCTGGGCCATGACTTTCTCCAGTTTATTGGGAGTTCCTGCGTTCTGTGTGATCGTCTTAGTGAACTTCAAGCGATGGGGTAAGGAGAAAATTCCACGAGCCACTACTGTGTCTGGATGTGAATGTATATACACATGCAGTGGGTACAGAAAGTATTCAACCCTCCTTACATGTTTCACTCTTTGTTATATTGCAGTTTTTTCCTCATGAATGTACACACAGCACCCCATACTGACAGAAAAACACAGAATTGTAG
>CM070032.1:235459712-235470251 GCA_036250615.1 Ptychadena robeensis | reverse complement strand
CTCCAAAACTATTGTCTTATTCTTTTTTCTCTACGGTGCCTGGACAGGTCTTGTGAAGTCCATTCTTTTCTGGGTCACAGCTATTCTGGTTACACAATATAAAGCAGGTTTTAATGTTTTGGGAGGCAAGGCACTTTATGGCACGGTATGGCATGGTTTGGAGCAGTGGCTAAGTGGTCAGGTGTTAATTTTGTAAGCCAAAGATCATGGGTTCAATCATGGGCTCATCTCACTGGAAGATGGATGTCTATAGATATGGCCAGGTGTCCAAATACATTTCTGAAGACTTTCCTCCAGTGAAGTCTGTGGTCTCATCAATTATTAATGAGTAGGTTGAGCAGGGTTGATGAGTGAAGGTGAAGCAGGGCACAGTGGCCAAGTGGTAAGGCGTTGGTCTCGTAAACCAAAGATTATGGGTTCAACCCCCATCTGTGCCTGTTTCTTGTTACTGACTAGACATTGTTACCATACCAGTGTGAGTTGCTTAATCATTGATCGTCCTGCCATTACAATGTCCTGGAGCCTTCAAAGGGTTTTAGACTCCTCTACCCAAAGAACCTTCTTCTGAGTGTTTGTGGAGTCTTCCACAAGCTCTAAAACTATGTTCTTATTTTTTTTCTCTACGGTACCAGGACAGGTCTTGTGAAGTCCATTTCATGGGTCACAGCTATTCTGGTTACACAATATAAAGAAGGTTTTAATGTTTTGGGAGGCAAGGTATGGCATGGTTTGGAGCAGTGGCTAAGTGGTCAGGTGTTGATTTTGTAAGCCAAAGACCATGGGTTCAATCATGGACTCCTCTCACTGGAAGATGGATGTCTCTAGGTATGGCCAGGTGTCCAAATACTTTTCTGAAGACTTTCCTCCAGTGAAGTATGTGGTCTCATCAATTACCAATGTGTAGGTTGAGCAGGGTTGATGAGTTGAGGTGAAGTAAGGCACAGTGGCCAAGTGGTAAGGCGTTGGTCTTGTAAACCAAAGATCATGGGTTCAACCCCCATCTGTGCCTGTTTCTTGTTACTGACTAGACATTGTTACCATACCAGTGTGAGTTGCTCAATCATTGATTGTTCTGCCATTACAATGTCCTGGAGCCTTCAAAGGGTTTTAGACTCCTCTACCCAGAGAACCTTCTTCTGATTGTTTGGAGAGTCTTCCACAAGCTCTAAAACTATTTTCTTATTTTTTTTTCTCTACAGTACCAGGACAGGTCTTGTGAAATCCATTCTTTCATGGGTCACAGCTACGCTGGTGGCACATGGGGCACTTACACAATATAAAGCAGGTTTTAATGTTTTGGGAGGCAAAGTATGGCATGGTTCTGAGCAGTGGCCAAGTGGCAAGGTGTTGATCTTGTAGACCAAAGATCATGGGTTCAATCATGGGCTCATTTCACTAGAGGATGGTCTATAGGTATGGCCAGGTGTCCAAGTTATTTTCAGAAGATTTTCATCCAGTGGCGTCTGTGGTCTCATCAATTACTGAAGAGTAGGCTATGAGTTAAGGTGAAGCAGGGCGCAGTGGCCAAGTGGTAAGGCTTTGGTCTCTTTAACCAAAGGTCATGGGTTCAGCCCCCATCTGTCCCTGATTCTTGTTACAGACTAGTCTTTGTTACATTACTGGTGTGGTTTGCTGGATTATTGATCGTTCTGTCATTTCAATGTCCTGGAGCCTTCAAAGGGTTTTAGACTCACCCTTTCAGGGGTTACATTGTTTTGATGGCACAAGGGGGACCTTCACAATGTAAAGCAGGTTATAATGTTTTGGCTTGTGAGACAAGGGATTGCACACTTGTGCAGTGGCCAAGTGCTAAGGTGTTGGTCTTGTAAACCAAAAATCATGGGTTCCATCTATTCGTTACCTTACTGGAACATTGATAATCATTAGAATATCCTGGAGCCTCCAAATGGGTTAAGACTCCTCTGCCAAGAAAACCTTGTGGTGTTTTTGTGGCGTCTTCCACATGGACCAAAACAGTTTTCTTATCCATAATTTGCCAGGACACCTTTAGAGGTCTTGTGGAGTTCATTCTTTCATGGGTCACAGCTGTTTTGGTAGCACAAGGGGGTCTTACACAACATAAAACAGGTTTTAATGTTTTAGGGGGGGGCAAGGTATGGCACGGTTCCGCGCAGTGGCCAAGTGGTATGGGGTTCAACCTATGATCTTTGGTTTATGCCTGTTTCTTATTACCTAAAACTTATCTTGGATATCTTCGTTACCTTACTGGAACATTGATCATCACTGGAATATCCTGGAGCCTTCAGAGGGTTTTAGACTCATCTGCCCAGAGAACCTTCTTCCGTGTGCTTAAGGAGTCTTCCCAAAAAAATGTCTTATTCTTTTTTTTTCTAAGATGCCAGGACAGGTCTTGTGAAGTCCATTCTTTCATGGGTCACAGTTGTTTTGGTGGCACAAGGGGGACCTGCACAATCTAACACAACACACAGTAAGGTGCAGTGGCCAAGTGGTAAGGTGTTGGTCTCGTAAACCAAAGATCATGGGTTCAACCTAGCTAAAACTTAGCTCTGACTAGTCTTCGTAACCTTACTGGAACATTGATCATCGTTGGAATATCCTGGACCCTTCAACTGCCCAGCAAACCTCCTTTTGTGTGCTTGAGGAGTCTTCCAAAACGGTTTTCTTATCCTTTTTTTTCTCTAAATTGCCAGGACAGGTCTTGTGAAGTCCATTCTTTCATTGGTCACAACAGTTTTGGTGCCACAAGGGGGGCCTGCACAATTTAAAGCAAGTTTTAATGTTTTGGCTTGCCATGCTTGGTAAGGTTCAGTGACCAAGTGGTAAGGTGTTAGTTTCATAAACCAAAGAGCATGGGTTCAACCCCCATCTGTGCCTGTTTCTTGTTACCTAAAACTTATCTCAGACTAGTCATCGTTACCTTATTGGTATGAGTTGCTGGATCATTGATCATCATTGGAATATCCTGGAACCTTTAGAGTGTTTTAAACTAATCTGCCCAGAGAACCTTCTTCTGAGTGTTTGGGGAGTCTTCCACATGGTCCAAAACTGTTTTCTTATCCCTAATTTCTAAGGTGCCAGGACACCTTTAAAGGTCTTGTGGAGTTCTTTCATGGGTCACAGCTGTCTTGGTAGCACAAGGGGGTCTTACACAACATAAAGCAGGTTTTAATGTTGTGTGAGGCACGGTATGGCGTGGTTCGGCGCAGTTGCCAAGTGGTATGGCATGGGTCTCCTGAAACAAAAATCCTGGGTTCAACCTATGATCTTTGGTTTACGAGACCCATGATTCAACCCATGATCTTTAGTTTATGCCTGTTTCTTATTATCTACCTTACTGGAACATTGGTCATCATTGAAATATCCTGGAGCCTTCAAAGGGGTTTAGACTCCTCTTCCCAGAGAAACTGTTTTCATATCCTTTTTTTCCTCAAAGATGCCAGGACAGGTCTTGTAAAGTCCATTCTTTCATTAGTCACAGCTGTTTTGGTGCCACAAGGGGGACCTGCACAATCTAAAGTAGTTTTAATGTGACGTGCAGTAAGGCGCAGTGGCCAAGTGGTAAGGCGTTGGTCTCGTAAACCAAAGATCATGGCTTCAACCCCCATCTGTGCCTGTTTCTTGTTACCTAAAACTTAGCTCGGACTAGTCTTTGTTACCTTACTGGAACATTGATCATTAGAATATGCTGGAGCCTTCAAAGGGTTTTAGACTCCTCTTCCCAGAGAGGCTTCTTCGGAGTGTTTGTGGAGTCTTCCACATGGACCAAAACTGTTTTCTTATCCATAATTTCTAAGCTGCCAGGACACCTTTAAAGGTCTTGTGGAGTTCATTCTTTCATGGGTCACAGCTGTTTTGGTAGCACAAGGGGGTCTTACACAACATAAAGCAGGTTTTAATGTTTTGGGAGGCAAGGTATGGCAGTGGTAACGCGTTGGTCACCTAAGCCAAGGATTATGGGTTCAACCTATGATCTTTGGTTTGCGAGACCCATGATTCAACCCATGATCTTTGGTTTATGCCTGTTACTTATTGCCTAAAACTTATCTCGGACTAGTCTTTGTTACCTTACTGGAACATTAATCATCATTGGAATATCCTGGAGCCTTCAGAGGGTTTTAGACTCCTCTGTCCAGATAACCTTCTTCTGAGTTTTTGGTGAGTCTTCCGCATGCTCCAAAACTGCTTTCATATTCTTTTTTTTCTCTAAGATGCTAGGACAGGTCTTGTGAAGTCTATTCTTTCATAGGTCACAGCTGTTTTGGTGCCACAAGGAGGGGCAATATAAAGCAGGTTTTAATGTTTTGGCTTGTGATGCACTGTAAGGCGCAGTGGCCAAGTGGTAAGGCGTTGGTCTCGTAAACCAAAGATCATGGGTTCAACCCCCATCTGTGCCTGATTCTTGTTACCTAAAACTTAGCTTGGACTAGTCATCGTTGCCTTACTGGTACGAGTTGCTGGATCGTTGATCATCTATGGAATGGCCTGGAACCTTTAGAGTGTTTTACACTCATCTGCCCAGAGAACCTTCTTCTGAGTGTTTGTGGAGTCTTCCACATGGTCCAAAACTGTTTTCTTATCCATAATTTCTAAGGTGCCAGGTCTTGTGGAATTCATTCTTTCATGGGTTACAGCTGTTTTGGTGGCACAAGGGGGACCTACACAATATAAAGCAAGTTTTACCGTGTGAGGCACAGTATGGTATGGTATGGTATGGCGCAGTGGCCAAGTGGTAAGGCATTGTTCTTGTAAACCAAAGATCTTGGGTCCAACCTATGATCCTTGGTTTACGAGACCCATGATTCAACCCATCATCTTTGGTTTATACCTGTTTCTTATTACCTAAAACTTATCTCGGACTAGCCTTCCTTACCTTACTGGAACATTGATCATTAGAATATCCTGGAGCCTTCAAAGGGTGTTAGACTCCTCTGCCCAGAGAACCTTCTTCTGAGTGTTTGTGGAGTCTTCCACATGCTCCAAAACTATTTTCTTGTCCTTTATTTATAAGGTGCCAGGACAGGTCTTGTGAAGTCCATTCTTTCATTGGTCACAGCTATTTTGGTGGCACAAGGGGAACCTGCACAATATAAAGCAAGTTTTAAAGTTTTGCGTTGCAAGGCATGGTATGGCACAGTGGCCAAGTGGTAAGGTGTTGGTCTAGTAAACCAAAGATCATGGGTTCAACCACCATCTGTGCCCGTTTCTTGTTACCTAAAACTTATCTCGGACTAATCTTTGTTACCTTACTGGGTCATTCATCATCATTGGAATATCCTGGAGCCTTCAGAGGGTTTTACGCTCCTCTGCCCAGAGAACCTTCTTCTGAGCTTGAGGAGTCTTCCACATGCTCCAAAACGGTTTTCATATCCTTTTTTTCCCTCTAAGGTGCCTGGACAGGTCTTGTGAAGTCCAAACCTTAATTGGTCACAACTGTTTTGGTGCCACATGGGGGACCTGCACAATCTAAAGCAGGTTTTAATGTTTTGGCTTGTGATGTGCAGTAAGGCGCAGTGGCCAAGTGGTAAGGCGTTGGTCTCGTAAATGAAAGATCATGGGTTCAACCCCCATCTGTGCCTGACCCTTGTTACCTAAAACTTATCTTAGACTAGTCATCGTTACCTTATTGGTATGAGTTGCTGGATTGTTGATCATCATTGGAATATGCTGGAACCTTTTGTGGGTTTTAGATTTACCAGAGAACCTTCTTCCATGTGCTTGAGGAGTCTTCCACATGGACCAAAATGGTTTTCATATCCTTTATTTCTAATGTGTCAGGACACCTTTAATGGTCTTGTGAAGTCCATTCTTTCATAGGTCACAGCTGTTTTGGTAGCACAAGGGGGACCTGCACAATATAAAGCAGATTTTAATGTTTTGTTTGTCTACACGGGATGAGGCGGATTCTTTGACTTATTGAGACTACGCAGACACAATCCTCACATTTCAGGTCAAACAGTCAACTTAAAGTGGACCTACCACCAGAAATCTATGTTTTTATGAATGGCACTAGAAGTGCCAATAATAGGGAGGAATGCAGTAAAAAAAAAACTCAAAAACTTTCCTGTAGTGACCATTTTAACAAGATAACCCCACAGCTCCCCTCACTTCCTGGTTCGCTGAAGGCAACACATGAAACTGGGGGTGCAATATCGCGGGTGGCCACTGGGGGGCATTCAGTGATCTTCTATGGGAATTTTTAAAGCAATGAATAAAATGAACCAGGAAGTGAGAAGAGCTGCCAAATTATCTTCTTAAATTGGTCATTACAGGAAGGTTTTTGGTTTTTTCACTGCATTCCTCCCTATTATTGGCACTTCTAGTGCCATTCATGAAAACATTGATTTCTAGTGGTTGGTCTGCTTTAATCATGACAGGAATCTCACAAGGAAGTTCATTGCACAAAAATAAATTAAAATGAACACGACAAACGTGATATCTAGAATAAGAAGGAGCTTTGGTAAGTCCATGTGTCAATGGGTTTTGAGGGTATGAGATGATGGGATTGGTTTTCTTGAGTTGGGTTAAACCTCTTAGTCTCAATGAAAGGACATCTTTGTATTTGAGAATAATTATGAAAGATATTTTGGAAAATTCAATGCCTCCACCTTCAAGGTAACGCTTCTGGAAAATGATTTTGTTTTTCTAGCCAGACTGGCCTAATGCACAGAGTGAGGTCTGTAAAGAGATGGTTGAGTGACTTGCTTTTTGTAGACCCAGTCGGTGGAACTCACCCTGCCTGTCTAGCCTTTCCCTACAACAAAAAAAAGTGATCAGTTATCACTGGGACACTGGGAGCTCTACCTCTATTCATAATGTGACCTCTATTCAAGTGACGATGAGGCAAGGAATGGTCTACAACCTAGGTGCCCAACCATGCGGCCCTTTGGGCGTTGTTTGGCGGCCCCCCTTGGTCCTCCATATGCGGCCCCCAAAACTGAACTGTTAATGCATAGGACATAGCAACTCACCTGTGCAGTGGTCACACGCTGACCCAGCTTTCCTAATCAACTTTGGTTCCTACATCAGTAAAATTGTCAATGTTGATTAGGGAAACCAGGTCTACATATGACCGCTGCACCCAGGGGCAAAAGGGGGAGTGGGAGTGCCTGTCGGGATCTGGTAAACTGCCTGCTGAGATATGTTGACAGGGGGATCGATGTTATGTGCGGCCCTTTAGTGATGCCGAGGGCCGCACTTGTGGCCCTACATATCAACTCAGTTGCCCACCACTGGTCTACAAGGACAAATGTGTCCTTCAAGGAGCTGGACAACCCTGATCCATAAGGTCAGCTCAGCCATGAACATGTTTAGGCTCCCACCCCTCACCTGACCTCTAGACCCACATGTCATGTGACCCTACCTGGGTGCCTTGGACATTCAAGGCAAGTACCAGAATGGAAAATGGAGGAAGAAGGGCAAACATTGCTCTCCCTTAGGCAGTATATTCCAGAAGCACAATCTGAGCATTTCTGGGTTCCGATCTGTCAAACCCCAACTGCTCTGGACTAGAAGGAACTTCATGGAGCACAGTAGGTACTCAACTGCAAAACTTACATCAGGAGTGCCTAATGTTGGCCTCAAAGAGAACCTGTCTCCTGTGCCATTTCACATATCGGCCTCCTACCTTATGACTCATAATGAAGTTACCCTGATCACTGGGGGAGAAGAGGTTGAGGAAATTGCTCATCCCACTGGAAGATGGATGTCTATAAGTATGGTCAGGTGTCCAAATACTTTTCTGAAGGAGATTTTCCTCCAGTGGCATCTGTGGTCTTATCAATGACTGATAAATAGGGTTTGGGGTGAGGTGAAGCAGGGCGCAGTGGCCTAGTGCTAAGGTGTTGGTCTTGTAAACCAAAGATCATGGGTTCAACCCCCATCTGTGCCTGTTTTTGCTACGGACTGGTCATCCTTACCTTACTGGTATGAGTTGATCATTCTGTCATTAGAATATCCTGGATCCTGGACAATTCAATGCTTCCACCTTAACGTTAACACTTGAGGAAAATTTGTTCTAGCCAGACTGGCCTAATGAACACCTTTGGGATAAATTGGACTGGAAATTGTAAGCCAGTCTTTCTTATCACTGACCAGTCTCCAAAATGCTCTTCAAGATCGAGACAAACATTCTCAAAGATACTCCTAACTCCTAGTAAGTTGGGGCAGTAAGGTGCAGTGGCCAAGTGGTCTCGTTAACCGAAGATCATGAGTTGAACCCTGTGCCTGGTTCTTTAGCTCCAGCCTGATGGTTGTGTTCTAGGACTTAAGCTGGCCATACACCTTTAGATCTCTCTGTCAGATATCCTTTAGATCTACCAACACCTATGTAGTGCCGGGTCCTCTGCGATTGATCACAGGTAGACTTGATGGTTTAGAAAGTCCCTCATATTACATGGTTTTGGTGAAACAAAAAGAGATCTAAAGGAAATCTGACAGAGAAATCTAAAGGTGTATCTGGACCCTAAAGCAGGGTACAGACGCTGATATATCGGCCAAATCGATGGCCGTTTCGAGCGTCTTGCGCGCTCACGGCCATCTATCTAACCCATATCATCTGCCCCCATCGCTGTTTTTGCTGTTTTCGAGTGGGACAAATCAATGCCGCTCGAAAACAGCCATATCGGACATGAACGTAAATACGGCCGATGTCCGATGCTTTGCCTAGAGACTGCTGGTCTCCAGGCAAAGCTTCAGCTGAGCTGTCTCCCCGGCTCTGCCGATATCCCCGAGGGGGATCAATCAGGGATATCGAACATGACTGTAAACATTGGCCAATATCCATTGCTTTGCATGGAAAGCATCGGCTGAGCTGGAGACACAGCAGTGCTGCGCCCCCAGCTCCTCCGATATCGGGCAGCAGCGCAATGATGTCATCACGCAGCTGCAGGGAACCTCGAGCGGCTCCATGTGTTCTCTGCTTTAGTGTTCCTGTTGACTTGGTTGTAGGCCTCAGCATTGCTGGAAGTGGTATCTTCTTCGATTTGCCTCAGTAGAGTGCTAAAGGTCCGAAACTATTCCCCAAAAATAAAACACAGTTTGGGTTGTGAAAATCCTTGCGATGGGTCACACTTGTTTTTGGGTTCCTCGTTGATAATACGTTTTCTGTGATCCATATATCGATAAAAAAGATGTCTGAATCAAAATCTGTGGGCCGCTCTTCCCATCTTCGAATGGTGTAGAAGTGTGCCGCCATTACCACCATGTAACCAGGTGTTGTACAAATAGCTCAGTGGTTTCATGTTTCTCTCTGGCATGGTGCAGCGGCCAAGTGGTAACGACAAAGATCATGAGTTTGACCCTCATCAATGTAGTACAACAAAACATGTATTCTCAAAATGGGTTACATTGGACTGGAAATTGTAAGCCAGTCTTTCTAATCACTGGCCAGTGTCCCGAAGGCTCTTCAAGATACTCCAAACTCTTATGAAAGTCTTCCTAGTATGTAGGGCCAGTAAGGTGCAGTGGCCAAGTGGTAAGGCGTTGGTCTCGTAAACCAAAGATCATGGGTTCAACCCCCATCTTTACCTGGTTGTTTAGCTCCAGCTTGATGGTTGTGTACTAGGCCTTAAGCTAGCCATACGTGTGTTGACTTGTGAGCGATCGATTCCGGTGAAGCCACAGGTGTTGATCGATTGCCCAATCAAGTCTGTACCTACCACCTTAGGCCACTGATTCCTGGACTATTCTGTTCCCTATCGATTGCTTCACAAATGTCAACTCCTCTTGATGTGTGCTCAATTGGTCAGAAAAGACCAACAGGTTGGTTCTCTGGCTGATCCGATTTGGGGGGCCAAGTCGATCGGGCGGGGTCGATCGGTCAAGGTGGGTGTGACGAATAATCGTTATATTCGTCGTGTATATAAAATATCCTAATGTCAGCCACCATTACATTTCCCCAGACCCTTCATAGTTAACTTCATTCTGTAGAATACAACTGGTGTAAACTCAGGTCACCGGGGCTTTATGGGCACTTTGAATGTACTTGATATCAGATTTTTGATTTTAATCAAAAATCTGATATCAAGTACATTCAAAGTGCCCATAAAGCCCCGGTGACCTGAGTTTACACCAGTTGTATTTCACTGGACCAACCCAGGAAACCATTTCCTCCCTTTTTTTCGATTTTGCTATAATTGAGGAGCGTGGCACAATATCCCAAGAGATTATGTGCTTATTGGGCTCTCCAACCCCACTTTTTCATATTCATTCTGTAGAAATCATGGAAGGTCTCCAATGGCCAGGCGTGCACCCACCTGTATAAACATCTGGGGGTCGTAGAGGAGGGTTGTGTGAATCGAAACCTGAATTATTGTATCAAGGCATTCCCATCCCTTTGAAGTCAGAAAGAGAAAGAAATGTCCCCTCGGTGGGACTTTATTTGGAATGCCTCGAACTAATTATAATCAACAGCGATGAATCCAACAAAGCAATCTCTTTACAGGTCTATTTATTCAACTGAAGCCACAAAAGCACAATATACACTGGAGGGAGATGTTGCAATACTACACTTCCTGGATACACATGTAACTCAAGAAATACGGTATCCTGGACACATAG
>CM070032.1:235437129-235448588 GCA_036250615.1 Ptychadena robeensis | reverse complement strand
TCTAACACAAATAGTTTTTGCACAAATTAAGTTCAAAGTCAAGTCAAAATGTCAAAAATGTGGAAATTTATTTTGAACTTAATTTATTCAAAAACTATTTGTGTTAGAGACATACTTTTTTCTTTCAAATGTTCCCTCAACCCTTCTCTACATCTCCAGCAATGTCCCCCCAACCCTTCTCTATATCTCTAGCAAGGTTGGTGATGAGTCGAAAAATTTTAACATCTCTAGTAGAGGGCCGGCAGGCTGCAATCGGTCTGTTGAGTTTTTCCTGCAGCCAGCTGTGCCCTCCCCTCAGGTGCAAGACCCCCAGAGCGAACCTCAAGCCAGTGGAGACTCTCACCCTGCAGAGAACCCAGCAGCCCCAGAGCCCAACAACACAACACAAGTTTCTTTTTTATTTTTTCAGATTTGGGATAACAAGGCAACAATATTGTATCCAGATGTTCTGTCATGTGTGTGGTCTATTCCCACCTGAATCAAAATCTCTTAAAATTACTGAAAACCTTAAGAAAATCTAAAAACATTTCAGAAAAAACAAACATTTGCATATCCAGCTTGGCTTGATGAAGGACCTTATGATGGAGATTACTAAAGCAAACTCACAAGGTTATCAATACCTGGCTCAAATATTTCCACATCTCAGCTCTGCTCACCGGAGGGAAAAATATCTGTCGACCTCCATATGAGGTCCTTAGAAAATATTCTTTGTGTCGAATGTGTCTTATTTCTAGGATCTATATTTCAAACCCCCTGTGAATGGGTAAGAGGTCTTTGGAACCTCCTTACTTATTTAATAGGGTGGGGAGCAGAATCTGGGGGTCCTCTTGTTAAAGGATAACTCTTAAAACTCAATGAGCCCCCACCCACTCCCCCACAATGCCTGGGCATTGTTGTGGGGAAGTAAGCTCCTTCTCCCCCTCATTGAGGTAAGGCATAGGGCCTGGAGGGACAAGGGGTTTACCCCTTTCTGTCCTTCCAGGTTTGCCAAAACAGATTTGGCATGCTCTGGAGGGGCCCCACACAATTTGGGGCCCCCTTTTTCCAGAGCATACCCGACCCTATGCCAGCAGGGAGTCTGGTATGCTCTGGGGGGGGGGGGGGCCCTATGAGGTTTGTGATCCTCCTTTTCATATAAGATGTGGTCACATTCTGAAAAGTTGAGAAAAAAAAAGTTTGTTTCTGCTATGTACCTGTAAGATAAATTATATAAAGAGAGAACTTAAAGCGGTTTTAAACTCAAATGAAAAAATACATACATTAAACAGACACAATACTTGTCAGCAGTTCAGATGCTGGAAAACTGCTACACAATAACCCCACACCATACTCACTTCACTTGGCCAATTGGTTTTGTGAGGACCCCGGCTGTTCCGGTCACCACCTGCTGGTGGCACTGTGCTTGCCCATCCATGGGTTGGTCCCACAGTCACCAGCAGGTGCCTCCCTGCAAGCGTGGGCTGGGTGGAGCACACACCTGCCTTGTTAGCCTTAGGGCTATATAGGTGTACTTCATCCAGACACGCTGGCTGTTTATTGCTTTGCTGGTTGCCCCCTCTGTACCTGATCCTGACATTGGTCTTCACATATATATTTCTCAATTGAGTGGTGAGGAATGGGGGGGGTTCACTTCATGATTCAAAAACCAGGAAGGAATGTAAAAGAACAAGATGAACACTTCGATTCTTTTTACCTTTTATTACAAATTTACAAATAGATGTTGGTAAACAAAATAAAAAACAGTTATAAAATATTAACTTAATATTAAATAAAATGCTAAATAAATAACATTTTAATTTAAAAAAAACGGATAGCTATTTAATTACATACGTATAAATTATTTTTCTAATGCCTTTCAACAAACAGGGCTTTTGTTCTCAGAGAAAAGGTGGTGGAACTCACCCCCCTCCCATGGCCATGCCCCTACCCACCCCTAGGACCGCCCCCTAAAACTGGGTGTCCGCTCTATAAATAGCTACCCATTGGGGGAACGAGGGCACATTGCCCACCAGCGCAGGCAGGTCCCCGTATGGGCGCGCCGCCTCACCTCCCTCAGGACGGCTAGAACTTCACTCCCCAGTCCACGATAAAGAGAAAGTTCTCTCCAGCATGGACAGGAGAGGAGATGCCCCCTGTCATAAGGCCACCGCCCATAAACAATGGGAAGGCGCCACCCATCCCTCGCTGCACATTGCCAGGGAGGGGAGGCACAAAATCGCCCGCCCGTGGCGCGCCCGCAACCCGTGCTGAATGGCCAACACTCCCCCCACTAAACAACACTCCCCCCACTAATCAACACGTAAATATAACTACATGGACAGCCTATGAAAAATGATAGATAAAGCTAGATAAGCACCCCAAGGGTTAATCTGTACATAACTTTTTTTATGATTTTTTTGGTAGAATAAGCATGATCAGCTTCAGGATAGTATCAAAGAACAACCGTATTTTCCGGCGTAAAAGACGACCCCCAACTTTTCCAGTTAAAATATAAAATTTGGGATATTCTCTAAGACTACTTCTCTTCAAACGCACACCAAATAATTTTTTTTATGTCTATTCTTACTTTCAACCCCCAGAAATCTAAAAATTTCATATAGTGTAATACAGTTGTGTATGAAGTGAAGTTTTTGTACAGCTATTTAATGTGTTTGAGCTTTAATCTCAATCTCCCTGCAATACCAAAATCAGCCACAATGCACAATGTCGCTAGTGAGCACACTTGCCGTCAGTAGCAGCCAGCTACTTTCTCAGACATCTGGAAGGAGGGGGCGAGGGGGATTCTGAAGATCTCTCCCTCTGTCGGCTCCTGTCAGCCAGCATGCAGCGCAGGGAGCATGGATCGGGGGAGGGAAGACCTCAGGGCTCCCGTAGTAGAGATGATTTCGAGTTAATTGCAAATAAACATAGTATCAACACCAAACTTGCTGGAGATGTAGAGAAGGGTTGGGGTGGGGGGCGTGTATACTCCAAAAAAACAAGTATGTCTCTAACACAAATAGTTTTTGAACAAATTAGGTTCAAAGTCAAGTCAAAATTTGGAAAATCTGAATTTTGACTTTGTTTTTTAACTTAATTTATGCAAAAACTCCATGTGTAAGAGCAAAACTACTTTTTTTCCAATGTTCCTCCAACCCTTCTCTACATCTCCAGCAATTTTGGTGATGATACCATGTTCAGGGGCTTTGCAATCAGCTCACAAAGTCAGCAAGTCCCGTAGATGGTCGGCCCAGGACACCCAGGGTACCACCCCCCACCCACATCGTATAAGACGACCCCTGACTTTTGAATTTTCCTGTGTTCTAAAGTCATATTATAAGTCAAAAAATATGGTACTAGCTGATGCACACGATCATGTGCTTCTCCAAGACTTCTTCCATGAGAACATTTCCTAGGAGAACTTGTCATCTCTACTTTTTGATTGGAGTTCTTAACCAGTCATGAGAAGCCAGGAGATGGTAAATGGAAGATCTTTAAACTCTACAAAGTGTTCGATGTCTCTTCTAAACCGTTCCTCCTTCCATACGTCAGATATTTGCGGTAAGTACAGTCTGACAGTCAGGTAGGTGTCCACAAAGTTCTGACATTCAGACAGCTGCCGGAGGACTCGTTTCTGTTCCATTTACTGATGAGTCTTTTCCTGAAGGATTCATATTTTCCATCTCTGTGGCATCTGCGTCTTCAGTTGTCCTTGGACGGCAACCTACATAACAGAGAGAGAGAAGACATCGGAATCATGGCTGTACGTAGGGTGGTTCTACTGTGAGTATGACAAGCTAAGAAAGATGATGGGTGTTGCGCACAACCTTCAGCAGTGATTACACAGCTATAGTGATGTCAGTTGCCAGAAAGGCCCTCAGTGGGTGTATGGGGCCTGAGCAAGGATCACAGAGTAAAATGGAGTCAGTATGAGGGATGGATGTTTAAGTTGTGTGTAGGTGTGCAGCTCTCAAAATGGAGGAGTGTGGCCCCCTGTAACAGACAAATAAGAACAAGGACCGAGGCCCCTATGGTTGAAAAAGAGCTCTGCTCGAAATGCGTCCCATTGTTCCTATTGAGCCCCCCAGTATCTGTAAGCAGGAAGTGATCTCATCCCCAACCAGGAAGTGAGGTCCTCCTGGATAGCACATGGCCCTGAGAGAGCCAGTCTTGTAAACCTCTCTCAATGTGAGTATCTTGTCTGTTGTTTTGTCTCATTTTGTTTCAATTTGTTTTATCTTATCCTATTCCACATTATTTAACCATTTGTTGTACTAGGCTGTGCGCCTCTGTCCTTGTTCTTATTTCTACTGTGAGTATGAAATGACCAAAAAGACTGGCCCAGGGTATGCATCTAATCTTCTATCATTGATAGGACCAAGACAATAAAGAGGATTCCCACCAAGAACATACATGAGGTCCTTGTTTTTCTTTTTGGATCTGAAGGTGACCAAATTATGGAAACAATATCAAGAAGATTGGTTGTTACTTCTGGAGTAACATTGGGCCGTTTGGTAAGTAAAGGCACAATACTGGAAAAATCTACTTTATAGAGGATGGAGAAATGGTTCATCCATTGATGGGGGACCCTTCGGCATTGTTAACCATCACGTATATAAAATCATCCCCTAGAGTAGGAATTATTATTATTATTATAATAATTATCATTTATTTATATAGCGCCAACATATTACGCAGCGCTGTACAATACATTAGAGTGGAGATACAACACACAATAACACACAGGTAAAGGTTATAAAACAGGGGGAGTAGAGGACCCTGCCCGGACAGGCTTTCAGTCTAATAAGTTGGGGAACAGAGTATACAATATGTGGGGGGGGGGGGGGGGGGGGGGGGGGGGACTGGCATGGTTGTGATGTTAGGGGTGAGAAGATGGGTAGGCAAGACTGAAGAGGTGGGTTTTCAGGGCTTTTTTAAAAGAGCAAGGAGCAAGTCTAATGGGATGGAGGAGAGAGTTCTAGAGAGTAGGAGCGGCCCTAGAGAAGCCCTGATATGGAGAGAAGTCAAACAGTGTTCCCTTGAGGGTCAAATCCAAGCATTTTTTTGTTATTACTCTAACAGACGGCAGTATATTAAGTAAGTGGGGTTTAACCCCCCTGGAGGTCTTCTCAAGTGTGGCTAAGGGGTACATTTCCAATGCAAAAAGCGGTAACCCTGTGACACACATGGGGTGACTTACCTTCTCCAGGCAATCCTACAGCATCCTCCAGCGAGGCTAACTGGAATTTGCTTCTTCCTGGGGACTCTTTTGGAAGCATTTGTCAGATAATACCGGAGTAGGCATGGGTGACCCCCAATGTCCTCAATATCATCAGTGACTCCTGGGACATGGGCTGCCTTTGCCTATTTCTGTATTATCTGACATAGGCATCCTAAGTTCTCGCATCCCCGTTGTCACTGATGACACAGAGTACGGGGGGTGGGTGTAATGTGGACATAAAATTACTCTGTTATCGTACCACATTCAGCACCCAATTCCTAACAGAAATGAACCACCAAGAAGGTTTAAAGTTAACCAAGAAGGTTAAAGAAAGTGACTGCTGATACCAAATGTGGCTTAGGGCTTGTGTCCACTGCTGTTTTCTTGCAGAGATTCAGAGAGGACACTTCCTATTCTAAGGAATGTGGTGCTATTCTGAAGCTGTGGGCCGCCATGCCTTGCTGAAGATCAATGGAGGTTATCAAAACGTGAAAAAACAGCGCCCAATGCCGTTGGGGCTCTTTTTTTCTGTGTCATTCCTCTGCTGTATGAATAGGATACTCTCCCGATAATGCGACAGAAGTGCACCCTCAGCTATGGGCAAACTGCCCACATGCCAGGGAAAATCCGCCAGGCAAATGTGCCGGCGCGTGTCTTGATTACCAGCCCTGGACGCACGTCCATTGAATCCACAGTGGACACATGGCCTTAAGCTGGTAGCGTAGAGCAGTTGTGTGTGGAGGGTGAAGCTCCCTTTAATACCATGCCCCAGCATGCAATAGGACCTCCAGAGGAGATAAGAGAAGGCTACCAGGAAGAGGCGGTGCTCAGTCTGGGGATAGAGGAAGAAAGACAGGTTCACCCTGTGCCCCTCTCCCCTGCCGGGACTTCAGTACTGTATCCAGCACCGGCATGCGTCTGCCTACCCACGGACCACCTGCCGCTGCTCCTGGGTATCATGCCCGCTGTGGGGACTGGTGACGCCGTTGTGGCCTTCCTTGGGTAAAGGTACTGTCCAAGGGCGCTCAACGCCAACCCGATTCCGATCTGGACTGGACTGGTTGCCGATCTCGATCCGCACTGGTCGCCGATCTGATCCCGAACCAAATCGGACCCCGATCCGATCCCGAATCCTACCTGTTGGACTCTAGTTGGACTATTAGTTGGCCAAATCCCTTCGGGTCTCATTGTTAAATGAAGACTTTTACACGACCAACAGCTGCCTCCATCGTCTGTTTCCTGTGTCGTTACAAGCTTAACTTCCAGGACTTCAAGTGGATCAGCTGATCAACATGCACATTCTTTACAGGTTCTTGCAGGAGAACATTTACAAAGAGAACTTTCCATCCCTACTTTTTAATTGGAATTCTCAACCATGAGAAGCCAAGAGATGGTGACTAGTGATGAGCAGCATAGGCAATATTCGAATTCGCGATATTTCGCGAATAATTCTACTAATATTCGATTCTATATTCGCGTGTTTGCAAATCTAGATTCACAATTATAATCGCCGCGTAATTACCTTTAAAATGAACGGTCACATGTGATATTTATTTTCGCATTGCGAATATCTATTGGCAATCTATGCCCATAAGCATCTCAATGCGAATATTCGAGATTGCGAATATCCGCCGCCATATTCGCGAAATTTGCGAATTCTCAAATAGCTGATATTTGCCGGATATATTCGAAATTCGAATATTCGAGCTCATCACTAATGGCGACTAAAAACTAGTGATGAGCTTCTAGGCAATATTCGAATTCGAGTAGTTTCGCGAATATCCGCCATAATATTCGACTTCATAGTTGTAATCTCGAATATCCGCACTTGTGGACATGAATTGCGATCACAACATCGCAATTGCGATCACATATGCGCAATGCATTCAAGTCAATGGAGCTCAGATATTCGCCTGGGAGAATATCCGTCATTTCCGTTAAAAAAAAATCGCGTCGCAATTATATAATGAATGAATGGGATCGCAAAATCGCAATGAATCGCGAAAAATCGCGATCGCGTCGGATATCCAATTGTATATTCACGAAATAGCGATATCTTCGAGCTAAATATTCGAAAATCTAATATTCAAGCACAACACTACTAAAAACTAAAGCAGTGGTTCTCACCCTGTGGGGGGGGGGCCCCTTAAGGGTCAAACAACCATTTCACGGGGGACGCCATGTGTCACTGAAAACATCTGAGCTGCTGCAAAAAAGTGAGCTGCTGCAAAGTGTAATGCCCCCTCCCTCTTACTTTCCCACCCTGCTTGGGCAAATGATGTGCAGGGTGGCAAAATAGGAGGGAGGGGACATTATACTTAATGGATCTTGCCGGAAGAGATGTTGCAGAGGGTCACATCTGGTATTTGGAACGTAAAAGAAGTGAATGTAGAAGAATTTGGAAAGAACTGACACTCCGCACCGGCACTACCACGTTCCAAATACAGGAAGTAACATTTCCGGGGTCGCGTATCAAAAAAGTTTGAGAACTACCTAGAGAGCGTTCTATTGTATATGTATCTATTGTATATCCATTCCACTACCATACATGTGATGTGTTAAGTACGGTCATTTTAGGTGTCCACAATGTGACACCAAAACCTGGCTTCATTGTGGCCCTCGATGACTGGAGTGTGACACCTGTGCCCCAGACTGAACATTCTCCGGGATGAGCTGTCTTGTAGAGATATAACACATAGGTAAATTAGGATTCCACGCAGGGTCATACTTACAGAAGTAGTAAACCATACAGGGCAGGGTAAAGGCCACCAGGTAAACCAAGGCACATGTGATTGGCGCCCATGATATAATGTCTTTATTATCTGTAACAAATCAGAGAAAAAATAAGTAAATTACTGGACATTTCATTGACAGTTTTTAGTTCAAATGGTCCTCATAACCCAAAGATGACTGATGATAGACTTTTCAAGTAGAAATGTAAACTTTGCCTAAAAAGTACCCTGTGAGTTGTATGTTTCGTCTGCTGCAGCCCTGTACCTACATCCTCCTGGCTGTTTTCTTAGCTGGAGAGGAAGCTGTACCTGAGATCCTGCAGTACAAGTATCTCCCTGTTGTAATGTTGTGCTTTCTGTATGATCCACTACAAACAGAAACACTGTCATTTATGGACTAGTAAGTCTAGGGCCGCCGTCAGATGGGGACAGGGGGCACTCCCATCCCTGGCCTGACTATCTAGGGGGGCCCAGAGGTCTGCTGCACTGCCCCATGCTCCCATCTGAGGGGAGAGACTTTCTGCATCCTCCTTTCTGATGGCGGCCCTGGGTAAGTCAATAATGGGGAAGAGATCATCTTGACTATAGTGTATGAGTTTATAGTGTACAGTGTATAAATATACGGTAAGTTTGGCTTGAACTTCCATCATGTCTTAAGCTAGCCATACATGTGTCGACTTGTGAGCGATCGATCGCCCATCCGATCGATTCCGGTGAAGCCACAGGCGTCGATCGATCGCCCAATCAAGTCTGTGCCTACCACCTTAGGCCACCGATTCCTGGACGATTCTGTGCCCGATCGATCACTTCACAAATGGCAACTCCCCTTGATGTGTGCTGAATCGATCAGAAAAGACCAACAGGTTGGTTCTTTGGCCGATCTGATTTCGGGGCCATGTCGATCAGGCGGGGTCAATCGGGCAAGGTGGGCTGCACACAATTCCTTGCCGATCGATCGGCATGCACGCGCCCGGTGATCGATCGGCCAGGAATCGTGTGGGAAATCGACCCGTGTATGGCCGCCTTTATGCTGATATCCCAGTTTACTGTAGCATATAGTCTGAGGGCTTGTTCCGACTAGCGCAATGCAATTTCAAATCATGCGTGACAATCACGGGTGGTTGCATCCATTCATTTGTTCATTTGGGCTTGTCCCCATATAGGCCTCGGCTGATCGCCCTTGATGGCGCCCTATAGGTAATTTTGTAATCACCCCATTCATTGATTGCTTGGCTACCCATAATACACTTTGTTTTAATCGTGTCGCCTGGTCAATCAATCAAAAATTGCGTTCCGCCGTGGCTGATCGCTCTAGTGGAAACAAGCCTTTAAGGCCCCCCACCGGATTCCGGCCTGATCGATTCCGGGCGCGTGCACGCGAAACGATCGTGCCAGAATCGCGTGCAGCCCACCTTGTCCAACCGATCGTTCAGGGGCCCAGAATCGGATCCGACAGAGAACCAACATGTTGGTTCCATCAGATTGATTCTGCCCAGATCAGGGGGAGTTGCCATTTGTGAGGTGGACAATCGGACACGGAATCGTCCCGGAATCCGTTGGACAAGGTGGTGTGCAGCGATGGATACTCTTAATTGGCCGATTGATCACACCTGCGATTCCCGGCAGAATCGCCAGAATCGATCGGGGGAGTGATCAATTGGCCATGGAATCCGACACGTGTATGGCTAGCTTAAGGGTGTCCATACACCCTGCATACGGGCACCAGATGATTGGACGGGAATCAAGGCACACCAGGTGCCCACTTCCTGGTCAAACCAAAGTCCCCATCCAAAGGAATGACATTCAATCAGGATTTTTTTGGACATGTCCATTACCTCTTCGGCATTAGAGATGGTCAAATTTTTCGACCTGCTAACTTTGTGAGCTGATTGCAAAGCCCCTGAACATGGTATCATCACCAACATTTCTGGAGATGTAGAGAAGGGTTGTGGGAAAATTGGGAGAAAAGGTTTTGCTCTAGCACATGTCGTTTTTGCAAAAATTAAGTTCAAAATCAAAGTCGGAACTCCGATTATTGAAATTTTGACTTGACTTTGAACTTAATTTAGGCAAAAACTATTTGTGTCAGCGACATCCTTATTTTTGGAAGTATACCTCCAACCATTCTCTACATCTCCAGCAAGTTTGGTGATGATACCATGTTCAGGGGCTTTGCAACGAACTCAAAATCGTTGAAATGTAAAATTTTTCTATTCTCTATTCGGCATCAACTTATCCATCTCAAAGACAAGGTTGGTCACATTAGATGGGCGTATCTAAGCCGCCATCGATCTAGCACATATCTATGTGTGTATGGGCACCTTAAGTGTATTTATTACAGTTGTCTCCATGTAACTGGAGGAACCTAAAGCCCCCCATACACCTTTAGATTCCTCCATACAATTTCCATCAGATCTACAAACTATGTAGTATAGGGGCCTCCCTGATAGAATACATAGTGATTGGAAGGTGTATATCACTGATAGTCCGGGCCTCCCCGAAGAATAGCATAGTGATGGAAAGGTATATATCACTGCTATGTATACTGGGTCCTCCCTGATAGAATACATAGTGGCATTGAAGGTATATATCACTGCTATTTAGTGCTGGGTCCTCCTGATTAATACAAGTTATTGGAAGTAGATCCCTGCTATGTAGTGCCTGGTCCTCTCTGATGATACATAGTGATTGGAAGTTATATACACGCTATGTTTGCCGGTCCGCCTGATAGAAACATAGTTGTAGTGGAAGGTATATATCACTGCTATGTAGTGAGGGTCCTCCTTGATAGAATACATATGATTAGAAGGTATAACCTGCTATTTGTACTGGGTCCCCCTGAAGAATCCATAACGTGGATTGGAAGTATTATCACTGCTATGTAGTGCCGGGTCCTCCCTGATATAATACATAGTGATTGGAAGGTATAGATCACTGCTATGTAGTGCCGCGTCTCCCTGATGAACTGTGGTTTGGAAGGTAATATATCACTGTATGATAGTTCGGTCATCCCGATAGAATACCTAGTGATTGAAGGTAATAGATCACTGCCTATTAGTGCCTATCTCCCTGAAGAATACATCGTGATTGGAAGGTATAGATCACTTGCTATGTAGTCCGGTCCTCCCTAAGAATACATAGTGATTGGAAGGTTATAGCACTGCTATGTATGGGCCGGGTCCCTCGCTGATAGAATACATAGTGCTTGGCAGGTATATCTCACTGCTATTTAGTGGCCTGGGTCCTCCCTGATAGAATCATAGTGAGTGGAAGGTATAATATCACTGCTATGTGTGCTGGGTCCTCCCTGATAGAAGCATGTTGATTGGAAGGTATATATCAATGTTTATTTATGGGGCCTCCCGATAGAATAACATAGTTGATTGGAGGTATAGATCATTCTCTGTATTGCAATTCCTCCCTGATAAATACATAGGTGATTGGAAGGTATAATAGTCCTGCTATGTAGTGCCTGGCCCCTCCCTTATTAGAATACATAGTGACTGGAAGGTATTATCACTGCTAGG
>CM070032.1:235387147-235401167 GCA_036250615.1 Ptychadena robeensis | reverse complement strand
AACCCCTAAGACTATATCCATGCAAATTTTCAGGTCCCTGAGCACAATTCTTCCTACTAAGCCCCCTATAATATATTGCTTCCCCATGAGCATAAAGCACTACTCTGCTGCATACACGCTGTCACTTATCCTATCCTTACTAATACAAAAAAAGATCGGACTTCTAAGGGTGTTGGAGATCTGTGGGAAAGTAAGAGTAGACATACATTTATTTGGTGTGCATTGGAAGAGTCTTATACAGCGAGAATATACCAAACTCTATATTTTAACGGGAAAAGTTGGGGGTCGTCTTATACGCCCAGACGTCTTATACGCCGGAAAATACGGTATTTTAGTCGCTAGTTGTAGGTTTATGTAGGAGCTTAGATTTCCTATTAAACCAGCAGCCTAGAGATGTATGGTCACAGGGACATTTTCTAATCGTGGAGGTCGCACTCTTATGGTTGCCTATGGGTATCCGATGAATGGGTTGCCAGATCCAAACTTTTTGGATAAACAATATTGGTAGGTACAAAGGTAATCCAAGGAAAAAAACAAGGCTTTGTAGAGGAGCTCAACGAATATGAAAGAATGTCCTTTATTGTGTTGGTTAAAATTAGGACTAAACTTATCCTGATCTGCGCAATGAAGGTAAAAATGACTGGAGATCACAAATTCTCTGATTTATTGCGAATATTGCCTATGCTGCTTGTAGTGACCAGAGAAAGGGCCACCAACCTGTATTATATGCACTGTTATATTTGCTTGTATAATGCTTATTTAATTGGTGTGTGTGTCCCCTTAAGGGTCGCACCTGTTGTTTATGAGTTGCTGGAACCATTAATCATGGGCACGGTTGATGGGCGTTAACCCGCTCTCTACTTTCCCTCCAAAAAGAAGCTAATCTGCCCAGTTACAGGCTTTTCTGCATTTGCTCCCTAGATGACTAGAAGCCTCCAATACGGCATCTTGGAGAAGGTCCCCAACACCCTGCCACAGGTCCAGCAGCTCCACAGCACTTATTGGAAATGTTTATTCCCAAGACTGAACCCCATCTCTGCCTTCGGTGGTGAAAGCTTGTACATATCCTTCAAATAAACTGTAAATAGGCTCCTTCCAGCTGGCATGGACCTTTGCTTTATGGGGCTGTGGTGTGTGAACAGAGAACATCCATCTTAAGAACCTGGTCGCAGGAGTAGCATTACACACTGCTCATCATGCTCATCACTATCCAATACCTTGCAATTCACCATTGCCTTCATCCTCCCCTTCCTCCTTACCGTATTAGTAAATTTCCATGTGATGGCGCCAGTGTTGAGATGAAGCCGCTGACCCTCCGGAGCCCAGGGTGTAAAGTTTCCCACCTCATTGTAAGTCGCAGCATCTTCTCCCAAAATCAAATTAGTAATTCTGTAGTGATAAACAAATTCTCCGTATTCATTAAAGAACGTCACTGGCTCAGATGAATCAAAGGAATATTTAATTTCTCTAAGTAGGTAGTGGAGCTTGAAAAATAAATATAAAAAGAGAAATAATATAAGCTGAATTATCAAAATTATGAAAATGATAATTTTCATTATAATTATATTTTAATAATAATAACAATAACAATAATAATAACAATAATAATAATAATAATAATAATAATACGATAATAATAATAATAATAATAACAACAACAATAATAATAATAAAAATAATAATAAAATTATAATAATAATACAATAATAATAATAATAATAATACAATAATAATATTAACAATAATAATAATAATAATACAATAATAATATTAACAACAATATTAATAATAATAATAATAATAATAATACAATAATAATATTAATATTAATAATAATACAATTATAATAATAATAATAATTATTATTAATAATAATTATTATTATATTTGTATTATAATTATTATTTTCATAATTATTCTTTTAATTGAATTATGAAAATTATAATTATGAAAATCCATTGTCACATGATTCAGATGAATTGACTCAACTAACTGTAAATAAACTGTAAATAGGCTCCTACCAGCTGGCATGGACCTTTGCTTTATGGGGCTGTGGTGTGTGAACAGAGAACATCCATCTTAAGAACCTGGTCGCAGGAGTAGCATTACACACTGCTCATCATGCTCATCACTATCCAATCCATACAATAATAATATTAATAATAATAATAATACAATTATAATAATAATAATAATAATTATTATTATTATTAATAATTATTATTATATTTGTATTATAATTATTATTTTCGTTATAATTATTCTTTTAATTGAATTATGAAAATTATAATTATGAAAATCCATTGTCACATGATCCAGATGAATTGACTCAATTCTTATTGGATACAACTACGGTATAAGAGGACTTTTGAACACAGGAAAATGTGTTCAAAAGTCAGGGGTCTTCTTATACACTGGGTACAGAGTGTTGCTGTCGGGGGGGGGGGGGGGTTGGGTATGCTAGGGTGCTCTCCTGTCCATCCTGTCCGATCATCTAGGGGAGCCCTGAAGTCTGGTCCCCCGATCACTGCTTCCTGCGCTGTGTGCTGGCTGGCAGGAGGGAGAGAGAGCTTTAGAATCCCCCTCCTTCTCCTTTCCGATGTCTGTGAAAGTAGCTGGCTGCTACTGACGACAAGTGTGCTCACTAGCGACATTGTGCATTGTGGCTGAAATTGGTATTGCAGGGATACATTTAACACATTGAATACATTAAATAGCTGTACACAAACTTCACTTCATACACAACTGTATTACACTATATTACATTTTTAGATTTCTGGTTGAAAGTCAGAGTGGACATAACATTTTTTATTTGGTGTGCGTTTGAAGAGAGGTAGTCTTATACGGCGAGAATATCCAAAACTGGGGTGGGGGATGGAATGTTCATAGTGCTTTTTATTGCGAATATGAGAAATTACAAAAATCTTGAATATGGTGCAATACCTTTTGTAATGGTGAATTTTTTATATCGGTGCCTGGAACCACCATGCATTGCATTCCCAATATACACATGTACAAGTGCCGATTTGCGGAATGAAGGTAATAATTACTGGAGATCCTGAATTCTGGGATTTATGAATTTATTGCGAATATTGATTGTTCCAGTCCATCAAGACGGCCACCGATGGAGAAGTCTTCCTGAAGATCCCCAGCCCCCCCTCTCTTTCTCTCTCCTCCAAGACAAGGCTGACACGCTCACTAGAGGCTGAGGCCCCAGTGGCTGAAACTGGTATTGCAGCTCAAAAACATTAAAACAATTTCACTGATGTATAAAAGTTATGATTTTAGATTTTTAAAAGTTACAGTTGTAAAATTTATGTCACTTGGATAACCGCAGGGGTGGTGTTCTGGAAGGAGTCAGGGATATTATTGCCCAGCACCATTGGGGTGCTTTGTGTTTTGTTTTAGTTTCTTAAAGGGCTCCCGGACTCTGGGATAGGGAGGAAGGAACTGGGTGGGCCTTCCTATTCCCTCAGGGCCCACTAAAGGGTCAACACCTGTTTGCAGGTGAGTGGAGTCAGGCGTGTCTCCACAAAAGGAGCAAAGACCAGTGTGTCAGGGGGTTCTGATAGAGGCTGAAGACACAGCTCTTGAGAGAAGTGTGAGACACCAGCTCCAGACCAAGTAGGAGACCGTGGGCTTCTGAGGGTAGACAGGGGGCACACAAGGAGTGTGGGGCCTAGACCTGTGGTTACTGGAGCCGGGGAGACAGGGGGCTCAAAGAGCGTGTGAGGCCTGGACCTAATCCTGCTGGGAAGTGACTTTGACTTTTTCTCTATGAATAAGTCCCAGATTGGGGGATGAAACTAGTCAGAGAGGTGGTGGTGACCCTTGGAGGGTGATTTTGATGCATCTTTGTGTACATATTTGTTCTATGGAAAACTTTTGGATAAAATAAAGCAAAAACTGAGATCTTATCCGGTGTGCGGAACTCCATTACTTGTGGAGTGACTTTTACACCCAGTCGTCTTATACACCAGAAAATACAGTACTCTACCTGATGTTTATAATAACGATGTTGCTTGTCTGCTGATTTTCCTTTAAGGGATAGGTGCGTATTGTGCAGTGCTTTAGCCAAGGCTTCTACTGCATAATAAATCCGTGGGGTGACCCCTTGGTTCAGATAAGGGTCTATATTCGGATACATTTCATCGATAACCATATTACGATGTTTCATTCTACACACTATCTTCTTCTTCTCTCGGTCTGCTCTCAAACACTTTGCAATTGCTAAAAAAATGTGTGAACCGGTCAGATTTGTTGTGCTATTCATCTGATCAAGTCCATCAAAGAAATGTTCCTTGTCTGGAAAGTAGAGAGGGTATAACTCCAGCGCCAAGCTTCCGTTAATCCCAAGTATTGGCAGTAGGTTCACGGACGAGCTGGAAACCCAAACAGGAGGAAAGATGAAGGTTTTCTCATAGACGGCATGAAGCAATAACCCAAAAATGGTATTGATATAGAAATAAGATCCGCACACAACAACCACTCTAGCAGTGGATTTCTGTAGAACGTTCTTGTGTTTTAGGATGTTCTCCTCAATGGATTGTTCATTTATCATTCCAATCCCGAAGGAGATCACATACTCAACACAAATCCTTCTATTCTTCATGTACTTGGTCAGAATAGCTTTTTCTTTCTCTCCGGCGTCATCGTCCGTTGTGAATATTCCGACCCAATTCCAGCCGAAATGTTCCAACAGCTCAACTGTGGCCAGATAATAAGCCTGGTCATTCTGAACTGTCCGCAGAACGTGAGGATAAAGACGTCTGTCAGTCAGAGAATGGTCTGTCGCTCCGTAACTGATCTGTAAAGTAGAAGAGGTTTGTTTGTGAGGCATGAAATAATAATCCATGCATGTAAGGGTCTCTAGCAGACCATCAGTCTCTAGTCAGGTTTACCTAAATCTCATGTGTGGTTATTTTTTTCAATTTCATTCTGCCAAATCTGCCCTTCAGTAGATATTATCAATTGGAGTGTTTATAATTAACCTCCCTAGCGCTCTGCTGAGGTCCAGATTTCTGTACCAAAAGCCGCACCATAGACTTTTTTTTCATATTGTAGGTCTGTAACTTCCCAAAATCTGTCCGTACAAGGGTCTAATAAACATCCTGAATATAATAATGTCTGACACACATAGTTATGTAAAAAAAAATATTATGTTTAAAAAAGTCATAAATCTCAAAAATACTTATTTTATATAAAAGATTTCAAAACAGTCTGTATTCATATTTGTTTTTTGTTTATGATAAAAGTTGTATTTATTTGGAAAAGTGTTTTTTTACTTTGAATTGTATGGGTTATCACTGAATCCATTACAATGCCCTTTGGCACCCTCTCTCCCCTGGTGTGATGGACCTGGTGACATCACACCAGTGGAGAGAGGGTTTACTTCAATGAGCACACCTGGGGAATCATACAGAAAACTGTCTTCTTCATAGTTTTAGTGCGATTTAGGGTTAGTTTCCACTGCGTCAAAATCCCTCCATCTGACGTACGTCGACGTAGTCCTTTATATTAAATGAGCCTGTCCCAACATCTGTCAGTGCAATCCGTTGGTCTCCATTGCGCTAAAAATGCTGTAGATCACTACATCTATTTTGGCGCAACGGAGGGGTGTAATCTGTCACTGATGGATGGCTGACAGATGGCTGACGGATGCACCCTTCCATTGATGGAGGGACCTTGACGGATTGAAAAACGTCGTGGAAACAAGCCCTAACTTTTGAATCTCCCACCACCATCTCAATGTGAAGTCATCACTTCACTAGGGTGATCGGTTTCCGTGCAGAAGCGAGTTCAGAAGATCGGAGCCCCGGCAGTGCAAACTCACCGATCTGTGCTGTCGCAGTGGCCCCAGGCCATCCAGTGCTATACTGAGAGGTCAGCTGGACCAGATGGTGCCGTCAGGAACTTCAGGGGGGTTAAGCATTGAGATGGTCGAATTTTTCAACTTGCTAAATTTGTGAGCTGATTGCAGAGCCCCTGAACATGGTATCATCACCAAAATTGCTGGAGATGTAGGGAAGGGTTGGAGGAACATTTAAAAAAACAAAAGTTTTTCTCTAGCACATGGAGTTTTGCATAAATTAAGTTAAAAAACAAAGTCGAAATTCCGATTTACAAAATTTTTACTTGACTTTGAACTTAATTTATGAATTTGTGTTAGAGACATACTTTATTTTTTTAGCAGTATACCCCCAACCCTTCTCTACATCTCCAGCAAGTTTGGTGATGATACCATGCTCAAGCGCTTTGCAATTAACTCGAAACCGTCTAAACAGTTGAATTTTTGAAAAAAAATTGGACCATCTCTAGTTAAGCATGAACTGTTCAATGTTTTGTCTTAGAGACGCAGAGAAACACCCTCTGCATCAAAAACAGTGTTTATAAAAAAGCTTTTTGGTCATTGATTAACTGGAGTAGAAGTCACCTCCTGTTGATTTCAGTAAAGCTAGCCATACACGTGTCGGATTCTATGGCCCATTGATCACTCACCCGATCGATTCCGGCGATTCTGCCGGGAATCGCAGGTGTGATCAATCGGCCTATTAAGAGTATCCATCGCTGCATACCACCTTGTCCAACGGATTCCGGGACGATTCTGTGTCCGATTGTCCACCTCACAAATGGCAACTCCCCCTGATCTGGGCAGAATCGGATCAGAAAGACCAACATGTTGGTTCTCTGTCCGATCCGATTCTGAGCCCCCGAACGATCGGACCTGATCGATTGGACAAGGTGGGCTGCATGCGATTCCGGCACGATCGTTCCGCGTGCTCGCGCCCGGAATCGATCGTGCCGGAATCCGGTGGGAATCCGACACGTGTATTCACAGAAAACAATTCACAAACTTTTTGGACAAGTCTATGAACTTATCCATCAACCCAACTTAGTGGAGTCTGTCAATGACTAGTAGAGTTGGCCAATGATATGCCACAATGTTGGCATTACCATGTAAATACATGCAAATTGTATAGCGACTAAGGCTTAGTTTACACTGTCATCGTGTGGCAAAAAGGCTTAAAGCAAAGACCTTTGTACAAAATGTACTCTAGCTTTAAAGACTAAAAAACGTTCAGTGGGGCAGGGGGTGAGCTTCAAACAGCCACAGGAGGTCACCTGACCCTGCAGGGTACCTGGAAAGGTCGTTTTTTTAAAGACTGAAAAAAGAGTGAAAAAAGCTCGGCAAACTCGCTTTCAGAGCTTCACCATTGAAATCAATGGGGCCGTTTAACGACCAAACGACCCTCTGAATGCGACAGAAGGCTTTCAAAAAATGAACAGAAAACGTACTGCTTGATTAACGAGAGTACATTTTCTGCTCTTTAAACAACCTTATTGACTTTCATTTTAAACCTAAAGCAAGATCGTTTTCTGGTCACTTAAAAGATCAGAAAATGACCTTGCAAGAGACAGTGTAAACTTAGCCTAAAGGTGAGGCAATCAAGTACAACAGGAAGGTTCCATGGTTTCCATGCAGTGCAATGATTATGGCCGATGAGTCTGAAACAGCTGTATGTAATAAATGGCTCTGCACCATACAGCTATATTTGCACTGTACACCAGAGGCTCTGGAAGTGCATCTGACTGATGGGCAGTAATGTAATAATTTGCATGGCTCCGCCCACTGTCCTGAAGTGAGGATTTTTCCCTTAACGTTTGGGATTTGTGATGGATTGGAGCATGTAAACACCTTCTGTCCAACTGCAGTCCTCAAAGGCTACATGTAGGTCAGGATATTTTCTTACTCTTTGCAAACCAATCCTAACTGCTACCTGTTCATGAAATAACCTCCCTAACGGTTGAGACAAACCCAGCTCGTCCAGAGTCTGGGTTCATCTCAACAGTTATTGGAGCGGGGATCTGTAAAAAATGATAAACCCCCAGAAACGCCCTTTCGACATCACCATAGACCTCCATCGGCGTCAACGATGGTTGGTGTGCCATAGACCTCCATTATAATGGAGAGGTGCCGGTATCTTAACCAAGCTAAACCAAGATTGAAGCAGAGTACAGAGTACTCTGCTTGAATTTCCCACCCACCCCTGTCCATGTCGCCAGCATCAAACTACTATAGAGATATAGGCACCTACCTGTGTATATCGATAGACCCCGAGTATCTGTGCCATTGGAATGGTCGTCACCGAAAAATTGTCCCCGATGAAAGCCATCGGTTTGTTTCTTCTAGTACACGAGTAATTAGGGATGGTCTTCTGTGGTCCGGATAAAATCTGTACAACATTTCTTATAGCCAAACCAGGATCTAAACAGGAGTCAGTGATGTGATATCCCAGTGTAATGTTGGGTAAAATGTCCGCATTCTGGTTAATTTGGTAAATAGCGAACCGAAAAACCAAAATATTTAGGATTGATCGCAGATCGTCACTGTAGAGACAAGGGTTAAAATATTAATGTAAATCATATATTTGGCCATCTCAGTGCAAAAACTCCCCACCTTATTTTGTTTTAACTTTACACTGCCAGAGGTCTTCAGGCCAAAAAATGACCTCGTTCTCAGGCCAATGCTGCACACTGCTCTCAAACCAATTATGGACACTTCTTGGACTAATGGTGGACACAGTAATTGGCCAATGATAGACAGAGTTCTCGGGTCAATGATGGACATAGTTCTCAGGCAAGTATTGGACATAGTACTTGGGCTAATGATAGATATGGTTCTCAGTCCAATGATGGACAAAGTAGTTGGGCCAATGATGGACATGGTTCTCAGGCTAATGATAGACACTTTTTCAGGTCAATGATAGACACTGTTTTCAGGCCAATGATGGATACTTTTCTTAGGCCAATGATGGGCACCGTACTTGCTCCAATGAGTGATAAGGTTCTCAGACTAATGTTGGACTTGGTTCTCAGGCCGATAATGGACACTGCTCTCGGGCCAATAATGGACCGTGTACTTGGACTAATAATGGACACAGTAATTGGGCCAATGATAGACAGAGTTCTCGGGCCAATGATGGACACAGTTTTCAGGCAAGTAATGGACATTGTTCTCAGACCAATGAGGGACATAGTTAATGGGCTAATGATACATACGGTTCTCAGGCCAATGATGGGCACCGTACTTGGTCCAATAAGTGATAAGGTTCTCAGGCTTATGTTGGACTTGGTTCTCAGGCCAATGATGGACACTGCTCTCGGGCCAATAATGGACACTGTTCTTGGACTTATGATGGACACAGTACTTGAGCCAATGATAGACAGAGTTCTCGGGCCAGTAATGGACACTGTTCTCAGGCCAATGATGGATACAGTTCTCAGGCCAATGATGGACACTGTATTCAAGCCAAGGAGTAATAAGGTTCCCAGGCTGATCATGGACAATGTTCTTGGAATAATGATGGACACACTACTTGGACAAATGATGGGCTTGGTTTTTAGGCTAATGAAGGACACTGTTAACGGGCAAATAATGGACACTGCTCCCGGACCAATGAAGGACATACAGTCAGGTTCATAAATATTGGGACATCGACACAATTCTAACATCTTTGGCTCTATACACCACCACAATGGATTTGGAATGAAACAAACACAATGTGCTGTAACTGCAGACTATCGGCTTTAATTTGAGGGTCTTTACATCCAAATCAGGGGAACAGTGTAGGAATTACAACAGTTTACAACAGTTTGCATATGAGCATCCCAACATCCGAGGACCATGCTGCAATTTGGATTTGGAGAGTGACATGGTTAGGACTAGTGTTGATTGCGAACGTTCTAATTGTGAATTTTATTGCGAATATCGACACTTTGAGAATTCGCAAAGATCTAGAATATAGTGATATATCTTCGTAATCATGATTATTTAAGATTTTTTACAGCAGTATCTGGAACTACAGTGCATTGTGTTCGAAATATTTACTGGAGATCATGAATTCTCAAATGTACGAATTTATTGTAGCGACAGAGAGAGAAAAAGGGGAAGAAAAAAGGAGAGTGAGGGAGATATGGAGAAAGGGATAGAGACAGGCGGAGATAGGAAGAGAGAAAAAGAGAGATACTGAGAGAGGGAGAGAGAGAGGGAGAGAGGGAGGGGTAGAGAGGGACAGATGGAAAGACAGAGGGATAGGCGATGATGGACATAGAGTAGAGATGGTCAAATTTTTGGACTTGCTAACTTTGTGAGCTGATTGCAAAGCCCCTGAACATGATATGATCACTAAAATTACAGGAGATGTAGAGAAGGGTTGTGGGAACATTTAAGAAAAAAAAGTTTTTCTCTAGCACATGTAGTTTTTGCATAAATTAAGTTCAAAAACAAAGTCGAAATTCCGATTTTCGAAATTTTTACTTGACTTTGAACTTGATTAATGCAAAAACTATTTGTGTTAGATACATACTTTTTTTATTTTCCCTAATCCTGCATCCCCAGCAAGTTTGGTGATGACACCATGTTCAGGGGCTTTGCAATTAACTTGAAATCGTTGAAATGGTTGAATTTAAAATTCGACCATCTCTAATGATGAACCATGTGTGAATGGATACATGTGGTAAGACTCCACTGAGGCCATATAGTAGCACACAGTAGAGTGATATGTATAACGTTGCTTCTTCTTTTTCATATTAGTTTTACTTTCACCACATCAGTATTGTATAGAATTGTGCTTAACCAAAAATTCTGCTCTACACCTGTCCAGGAACTACAAGTCCTACTCACCCGACCCTATACATTACATTAATGGTATGGCGGTCCCAGACTTCTGGTATATACAAACACAAAGGTAAGGTAAAGAGTGGCCATGCAGAAAAGGAGGGAGGGAGAGAAAGAGATATAGAGGGAGAGGGACAGATGGAGAGAGAAAGAAAGAGGAGAGATGGAGACAGAGGGGAAGAGGGGGGGAGAGAGAGGGAGTGAGAGAGACGGAGGAGTAGAGAGGGACAGATGGAAAGACAGAGGGATAGGCGATGATGGACAGAGATAGAGAGCTCTCCTAAGCCACTAGGGAAGGTCAGGTTGGTAGCCTGGTGGGACATAAGAACTGTGTTTTGTCTCTCACTGACAGATGAGATCATTTGATCTCTGGGGCTTTGGTAGTGAGACAGTTAAACATCAGGATCTGTGACACTGAGAGCTAATTCAACGCAGGCATTACCTCTACATGTCAGGTTACCAACACAGAAAGTTAAAATTTTTTTTAAATAAATCGTTGCTGGTGATTGTGTGTATATCCCAACCTAATACATTTACACATAATGTGGTCCAGTTATTTTAGGTATATTTGCCTTCCTAATAGAAATGTAAGATGGATGTTTGGATGGCATCTCACCTGAAGAATGGGGCTCTGGCTTATCCTCATATACATTCTCTCCCTGGACTGACCTACTCTAGAGTAGTTCAGGACCTCTCAGAATTTGACTATGAATTAAATGGAGATTGCATTCTACATGACGTCCTGACTCTCTTCTTTAATTTTCCTCATTCTTCCTCATTGTCTCACTATACGGTGGAATATTCCCTGTACTTCATATTTTCAGAACTCCATGTACATTACATTGTGAAATAGTTGAGCCAAAAAACATGACTTACTCATAACCGAAGAAGGACTTTCTGTAGGACTTTGTCACATTGAGGTTTGTAGTGCCGGCACGTATGGTAAACACCCCTCCAATGATAAAATCACCTTCTTGGTAAAAACCAAAATCTTCATCTACAGGTTTTATCCTGAGATTACAGGCCGATGAGGAACTCTGAGCGTTCTGGATACAGCAAGCCATCCACAGGACCAGCCAACAGAGCCGGACTTTATGTAGAGTAAGGACAGCTATAGACCTGATCTTCATGATGGACCCTATGAAAACCTCTGCCAAAGAGAAGATCTCATGTTGTCTATGCTGGTGCGTAAGGACCAGAGACATCTCTATAGTATCTGTCTGTGTTATTCTCCCTTCTCTGCTCTCTCTTATTTATACAGTTCAGTGAGTTAGGTTTCTGATGGTTCCAAAGATAGTCACATCGTTCTAGGCCTACACCAGCTCCTTTCTATATCGAGCTTTACCTAAAGAAAAACATAATTATAACATTTGACTTAGAAGATATCTATATAAATCCCAAAGGAAGGTAAGAATGTCTCTCTCTTCTAGTATTATAATTACAATGCCGTCACCTGTTACATTGCTATATGTGTTTGAGTTACTTTATGGCCAAATAGAAAGTTCCTAGAAAAACTTGGGAATTATATCTCAGGGACTTTCAGGGTGACAACTTTTAAAGACATTATATACAATGCCCTACTTCAGTGATCATAGATCCTGGCAATAAACTGATAATGTGTGTAGCCCTGTTATGGGGGGGGGGTCATGTGAGACTACCCCATCTCCTCACAGACTACGGCGCTCAACCTGTAGGCTGGGATTCACAACACACACATGGCAGTGCCTCCACTCAGGACAGGGCCCCTGGGAGCAGAGGTGTACCCCTCCCTGTCATCACACAGATCGCACCACACTGTCGCTTTAGCAAATGACATATAGTCTTTAATCCAGAATAATAACTTATAGATAAGGGGAGGAGGGTATAGGGAAGATGTCAGGATATCCTCTCAGGTATATCAATGCAATGACTCCTCAGTCCCTCAGATCACACAGTCTCTCAGATGGATTCCTTTAAAGCGGACCTACCACCAGGAATCTATGTTTTCATGAATGGCACTAGAAGTGCCAATAATAGGGAGGAATGCAGTGAAAAAAAAACAAAAACGTACCTGTAATGAGCAATTTAGTAATATAATCCGGCATTCCTGTTCACTTCCTGGTTAATGGGCTCAGAAAAACCCTGCAGCACTTCACAACAACACGTGATTTTTCAGTGTAAATCCAACACATGGTGGTGCAATATCGCGGGTGGCCACTGGGGGCGTTCAGTGATCTTCTATGGCAAAGCAGCTCACTGAAAAATCACGTGTTGTTGTGACGTGCTGCCGGCTTCTGCTGACACCATGAACCAGGAAATGAAGAGAAATGCCGGATTATATTCCTAAATCGCTCATTACAGGTAAGTTTTTGGGGTTTTTCACTGCATTCCTCCCTATTATTGCCATTCATGAAAACATAGATTCCTTGTGGTAGGTCCGCTTTAATATAAACTATGCTGCTGGGATCTTACTCACAGACTTGGCTCCTTGATGACTGAGGTTCTAGTGTGTTCTCAGTCCATATGACTTCAAGGCAGGACAGCTGGAGAGGTTCCCCTGTGTTCTCTCCTCCATCCACTCAACAGTTCCTTTAGGTGAGGGCCACGTAGATTGCTTCCTCTAGGCCAGAACAGGTTCACTTTCAGCCAGCATCTTCAAGGGTTCCTCCCAGGAAGGGAGATCCTTGCCACACTCCATCCTAGGCCACAAGCCTGAGGCCTAAGTATCAGACATCTGGGCAGCAGCCCTGCAGGGGGAAGCCCCCCTTACAGGAGACACTCTCCTGTCTCTCTCCTTTCTCCTTACTTTCTCCTCTTACCACTTAAAGGTCAAAGTATTTATCAACTCCCTGCATTACTCATCAGAGCATCATGCAGCCTGCTGATTGGCTGAGGATAAACCAAAATATAATACAATGTTACAACACCCAGGCAGATGGCAGCAGAAGGTACATTCTAGAAAATGCTAACAGCTTAACTGATTGCAGTGACTGTATATTCATAAACATCAACTTTACAGAATGACATTAAGGGATATTACTACTAGAGATGGTCGAATTTAACTTTGTGAGCTGATTGCAAAGCCCCTGAACATGCTATCATCACCAAAATTGCTGGAGATGTAGAGAAGGGTTGGGGGAACATTTGAAAGAAAAAAGTATGGCTCTAGCACATGTCGTTTTTGCATAAATTAAGTTCAAAGTTAAAGATTTTCGAAATTTTTACTTGACTTTGAACTTAATTTGTGAAAAGACTATTTGCGTTAGAGACATACTTTCTTTTTTGCAGTATACCCACAACCCATCTCTCCATCTCCAGCAATGTCCCCCAACCCTTCTCTACATCTCCAGCAATGTCCCCCCA
>CM070032.1:235363315-235387047 GCA_036250615.1 Ptychadena robeensis | reverse complement strand
AACCCTTCTCTACATCTCCAGCAATGTCTCCCCAACCCTTCTCTACATCTTCAGCAATGTTCTCCCGACCCTTCTCTACTTCTCCAGCAAATTTGGTGATGATACCATGTTAAGGGGCTTTGCAATCAGCTCTGAAATTTAGCAAGTCGAAAAATTCGACCATCTCTATGGACGAAGTTGACGGTTGGCAGGGGTGCAATTTGGGGAGCAGAGTCTAAGGGACTATCTGGTATTCACCAGAGCTCCCTGCAAATGGAGTTGGATTTCGCTGCAGGTAATCCCCAGGTTGTGATTCCCAGAAAGCACCCGTGCAAGATTGCTGCTGAACTAATACATAGTGCCAAGTGTTAAGGAGTAAGAGAAGTCCGATGAACATGCCAAGAGTCAAAAGCCGGGGAGCCAGGATGAAGTGTCGAGGATCAAGGAGTAAGAGTAGTCTGAGGAATAAGCAAAGGTTCAGGAACCAGGATGTCATGCAGGTCACAAGTGAGGCTGGTAGCAAAAACACATATAAGACTCAGAGATCAGGCGACTTCCTGTCACCTGAGGCTCTCTTATAAAGGGCAGGAGGTTGGAGCATCTGATAGGTAATGCAGAACCATAAGCATCCAGCAGGGGGAGCTCCAGGGCTGGAAGCAACTTCCGGTGTCAAGGACAGGAATGATCTCAGAATGCTTTACTATTGTATTCAGACAGGGCTGACAAAAAAAATTTCAGATGCCCCCAATCATTGTGAAAGGGTCTTCATCAGAGAAAATAATGTAGTGTCATGGGAGTGCGATGAGAAATGCTACGCACGCGACCAGGTTCTTGAGGTGGATGTCCTCTGTTGTTTCACCAGGCACAGCATACACCCCAACAAAGGAAAAGCAAAGGTCCACACAAGCTGGTAGGGGGCTATTAACAGTTTATTTGAAGAAAATGTACAGACATGCTCCAAATCCAGAGTGCAGAGAAGGCATTCAATCTTGGGAATAAACGTTTCAGGCGTTGCTATCAAGCTGCTGGAACCTGTGGACAGGGTGTAGTGGACTTTCTCCTAGATGCAGTACTGAGGCTGTAGTCATCAGGGAAGTAATCATCAGAAGAGCCCAGAATGTTCTAAGGAACTTCTATTTATTGCCTTATACAGGGGTTGGCTTAAGGCTTGTAACCGGGCATATCAGAATAGTTACTTTTTGGAGGGAAAGCTGAGAGCGGGAAAAGCTATTTACCCTGCCCATGGTTCCAGCAACTTGTAAACAACAGGTCCAGCCATTAAAGGGACACACACCAACTTAACAAAGCACTACATAGCAATATATTACAGTGCATTATATACAGTTTAGTGGCCCTTTCTTGGGTCACTACACTTACTCCTCCCCCAGTCCTCAGCAGTCCAATCTCTTTTTACAGAATAACAGCCAGTCCCTGATGGTTTTCTTGGGAAAAAAGTGGCTTCTTGATACCAGGCCGTCCTCCAAAAGTCTTCACCTCACATCAGCCTCCTCTCATTTCTGAGCAAGCTCTGCACTGCTGGTGTAGCTTTGTAGGCGGTAGAGGGGTGGAATAAAATGATGGCCATCTGGTCTTATCTCTGAGGTGGGGGCCCCTGGTGATTCTGGAGAGCTTACTGGTGCAAACATATGCAGAGTGAGACTGTAAGGTTCAGGAATAAACCAACAACAAGATGCTGAATTACTTTAATTAAACCCCAAGACCCTATCAGGGTCTCACGAACATAAACAGGCAGAAGTAATCTTCATTAAGCAATAGTCCACAATGGTCCAATGCTGCTCAATATCTGCTGGCAAGTGAGCGGCCGACAGGCTATACAAACCGCCTAACCCACGCAGGGCAGGGGGTAGGAAGGCCAGTAGTGGCCAGTAGTGTCCGGTACTTGCTTGACCCACAGTACTTGCGTGTTAGCGATGAGGGTAACAGGGACAGGAACAGCACTGGCAGTACGTCCACTGTAACACTGGTGTGGTCCAGGGAGTGGGGGCTGGCATTCACCCCACCAGAATGCTGGTACAGGTATGCTGCTTCTCCTAAAGGTAACTAAGGCTTGGAGTATAAATGTGCGTATTCTGCTCACCAGCTGCCTGCACGCCAGAATAAACAGGTGTAGGAGGTAGGCCTTGGAGTGGAGAGCATGCCAAGTCACACTGTCTCCATCAGGTCCTTCCCCACTGAGCACCTGGGGCCGTCCCTTCGCTTAAATAGGCCATCCTGAGTCTGTGTCTTAAAGGGGACATCACCTCAACCTTGAGATTCCCTGTCACTACAATACCATGCAGATTTGGCGGGTTTGTCTCTGTAAAGCTTCTTAGGGAAGGGGAATACCGGAACTGGGTAGGGGACTGCAGTGCAATACTGGGCTGGACAGGACTACATGCAAGTACCTGGAGGAACTCCAAAAGTATTTTACACTCTCCAGCTGATGTAAATCTCTTAACTATGAATCCTTTTCAGCTAGAATAAGCCTGAACACAGGCTGTTGCATCATAGTAATACAGTCCACACACTGGTATGCTTGAACAAGTTTATTGGCAACAGTTATTATATACAATCCCTTACTGTCTCTGAGCCCAGAAGCTGTGTTCCAGACTGGGTGGTGCCTGTCAGCTAGAGAAGAAGGTGCAGAGTCTGCTCTCCTTGTGGAAAAAATCCTGTTGGTTTGGAGGTGATCAAGGGAGGAATTCCTGTTCAGTTAGTGCTGCTTGTGAAGAAGCTAAAGGGGGATCCTGCTCAGTTCTACAGAAGAGGCTGCTACTCCTAAAAGAGCCTACTTACAGGTCCACCCGGTATAGAGGCAACTGGGACTGCGTTGCTTTAGAAGAAGGGAGAGACTTGTCAAAAATTCTCTCTCTGGTTGGTCACTGCTACCCGGTTCCCACAACACACACAGCGGCACCCTAGGGTGCTATCGCTACATTTGGGGGCACGTCTGGGATTCTGGGTAGCAGAGATCCTGAAAAGTGAAGTTGAGAGACCCCCTGGAAAGACCGGACCGGGAGAGAGAAAATCGTCTTGGAGCGAGGGGGTTAACTTCTGGCAGTGAGAGAGAAGGAGGCTGGACTAAGCTGTGAGCGCAAAAAGTCTTGGCGCCCGGGAGAACTCTATAAAGGGGAGGATCCCAAGAGCCGGAACTTTCTCTCTACATGTGAGCATCTCCAACGTGCATTCTGTGGAAGAGATATGACTGGGATGGCATTTATCGAGCATTGAATGCAGGACCATCACCAGGCGGTTTGGTCATGTCTGGCGGGAGTACCTTGACGGACACTGAAGTCCGGTTTTACCTCCGTGGGGAGCTTGGCCCTTTGCCGGCATGGTGAGGCAGAAAGGATCGGAATCGCTTGCCAGGGCTGTGGCAGCATCACCTTTCCTTTCCGTGAGACCCTGGAGCAGGTGCATACAATGTGGCACTTTCCTGACGGAGATGATTAGCCTATCCCTACCTCAAAGCCTGCTGCGGGGGGATTGTCACACTGGGTTGTCGCACCCTAAACCTGCCTCAGACAAAGACGCACCTGTGGCTCGTGGAAGCCTGCTAGGAGTCACCCGTAAAGAGGTCAGGAGACCAGGAGGCCACGGTCCGGGCAGAGCAAAGTCCAGGCCGGGGTTCTTTACTACTGAGACCCTCAGTTCCGAGTTTTCAGGCCAGCCGGCTGAAGAAGCTCCGCGTGAGAAATGCCTCCAAGGGATTGCCTCCAAGTCGGGAGAATCCTCCGGTGCTACCGAAGCCAGAGTTTTCGTTTACAAAGTCCTGGGCCGACAGTATCAGAGGACTGAATCTGGAATCCCCGCACTCTCGGGAGGAACCATCCAGAAAGATGAACAGCTCCAACGCCAGGGAAGAGGATGAATCAGATCCTATTCTGGCCACTATCCTGAGTAAGGGGAATGATGCCGGGTCAGAGGAGAAGGACCAAACCACCGTCAAAGCCGCTGATTTTTATGTCCGGCCGGGTGAGGGAGGCCAAAGCCACTTGCCAAAGCTCTCCCGGTTTCAACGGCTGGTAAATCGGAAGGTGGCGATGGAGTTTAGTAGGCAGTATCCCTACAGCCCTAAGACGGACATGATGGAGATCGAGGTTCTCCGGCACCGGTGTTGCAAAGATGAGGTGTGGGAATACCTCAAAGTGCCCAAGCCTCAGCAGAATAACAGTTGTCCCCAATGGCAGAAGTTCAGAGACTGCATGACCTGGAGCTGGGGACGGCACATCCACATGGCCTGGGTGGTGGTCATGAACACTGTTGATCAGGACGGAAAGTATATCCAGCTTCCAGACCCTGGCTACTACAAATGAAGAAAACCTCAAGCTCCGGTAAGAGACCCTCGTCTTATTTTTTATATCTCTTAAAGGGAATGTTTTGTTTTCCATCTTCTGTGGGGAGTCGGTACTGTTGTTAATAAGGCATTTTTTAGTTTGCCTTTGCTTATTCTACAGCTACCCCTAGTTATATTAAAGGGTGTTTTTTAGTTGACCCTACCTGTTTTTTTATTGGGTTTTTTTTAGTTGGCCCAGACATGCTATTAACTCTCCCAGTTGCATGCTCCAGTTAAGCTGTATCTCATGAAGAGAGATGAAGTGGTCCGAGTTTTTCTTTTCTTCTTCCTCTGTGAGACATACAGTCGCTGGACAGCGGCGGTGTTAAAACGAAAAAAACTTTATTGGGATATATTTAGGGGTCATGTATGATTGAGAAGGAATCCATCTATATAATTTTATCTGTCCAAGTATTAAGAAGCAGAAGACTGTGAGAGAACATTCATAGTAATTGGTTCCATGTGTAATTCAGAAAGACTGAACAAAGGAGGCTTTGCACTTGGTATCCATCAATCATATTAGGACAGGCGAGCCAACCATATAGAGATTATAAGTTTATCAAAGATATAAGTCATGGTATCAGTATATTTACAGTTATATTTCCTGATTAGGACATAGATATATAGTACAGTATTATCCTGTATGTGACTGTATGTTATATGTAATATTAGGTTATGATATGTATGAGAATGGACTGCCCGGAGCCAAGTGCGCTTAGGCGAAGGGCACTTGACTGGGGCAGTCCGGGCGGAAGAGGCTCACCTATGTCGCGTGTCTATGCCGCATGAGTCAGCGGAGCCTCTTTGAATTTTAAGGCGGCAGCGGAAGGGGATCATCCCCTTTCGTGGTGACGTCCTCATGGTGGGGCAGTCACTTTGTTAGTACCCTGAGCGCGTGTAAGGGTCAATGACTCAATGGGAGGTGGTTCCGCGAGGCGTCAGGGGGAAGTTTAGTACCCACGAGCTCTTAAGGCTGGTGGCCGGTACAGGTTTGTTTGGAGCTTGGTCATCAATAAGGGGACTGTCAGGGACCTTTTGCAGCAGTTTAATGTTAAATGTTGAGTTAATTGAACGTTATGTATTTATTACTTGTATAATGTGTTTGGTATGTTTTGTAAGGCTGTGGCCTTTAATACAACCACTTAAATCCGAACATTGTGTCATGTTTTTATTTTTAGTTAAGGTTTTTAGGTTAAGAGGGTTTTCGTTTAGGTAAACATGGCCACTTTCTCCGTCGGCCTTGCCCAAGTCATAAACTAAGAAAGATAATAAATAGTTGCGCACAACCGTCAGCAGTGATTACACAGTTACAGTGATATCAGTGGCCAGAAGGGTCCTCAGTAGGTGTATGGGGCCTGGGCAAAGATAACAGAGTAAAGTTAGGTCAGTATGAGGGGTGGGTGTCTAAGTTGTGTGTAGGTGTGCAGCTCTCAAAATGGAGGAGTGTGGCCCCCTGTAACAGACAAATAAGAACAAGGACAGAGGCGCACAATCTAGTACAACAAAGTGATGTGCTGTAAATGGTTAAATAATATGGAATGGAATAAAATTTATTTACAGTACCCCACTTTATTGTACTGGATTCTGCGCTTCGTGTCCTTGTTCCTACTTCCTATAAATGGCCTGAAACTCTGCTCAGCAGGACCGCTGCCAAAGCTGTTTTACTGTCTCTGCTTGTTCATTTATTATAGAAATGTGTGGAGTTGCCGGCTGGTAACTACAATTTCTATTACTTAGACAGGATGTGTAGTGACCCGAGATAGGGCCACAAACTATATTATATGTACTGTATCATATGTACTGTATATTGCTATATAATTGTGTGTGTATCCCCCTTAAAAGTTGCACCTGTTATGACAAAATGCTGGAAGCATGAGTCATGGCTGGGTGTTTACTTCTCTGTTCCTTCTGAGAAGTAGCAAACATATTCCTGCCCAGTAACAGGCCTTATGCCAGCCCCTGTCTGAAGGCATAAATAGGAAGCCCTTAGAATGTTCTGGGCTTCTTTTGTCGATTCTCCCTGGAGTACCACAGCCTCAGCACTGGACCCAGCCACCCTGCACCAAGCCTAAGGATTCCAGCATTTTGGTAGCAGCACAGTAACAATCTTCCCTACGACTGAACCCCTTTTCCGCCCTCTGGAGTTGGAGCAGCTGTAAATAATCCTCAATAAAAACTGTAAATAGCCCCTACCAGTGTGCCTGGACCTTGGCTTATTGGCTTGCAGATGGTGTTCGGTGTCCGAACAAGAGGAACCTGGTGTCGTGAGTAGTTTCACATACAACACTCACACGACACTACAGATGTAGAGTAAGTGATAAGATTAAGATATTTTATCCATGTGTTGGGTTTATATCTCTGTCTATCAGTAACCGATCACCGATCGACCGACCAAAGGTGTGAGGCTGCTGTTGGAGTGGGGATTGGTGGTGTGTCTCTTGTGGAGATAGAGAGAGGTGCAAAATGACACGCACACACAGTGCCTCAAAGAACTGTCTAACGTTTATTCCAAAATCACACATTATAACACAAAACTAAGGGAGGGGGGAGATGACTTAACTACGCAGGTGCATTATCTACAAACAGCTTGAAATGTTCTTCTGCCTCAAGGTTACTTATTCGTACAAGTTGGTAAAGGGAGTTACAGCTTATCAGAACACTGTGAGCTTCAAGGCTACAAATATGCTGATTTTGCTCAAAGCTAAAACATAAACATAATTCAATGCGTACACAATTAAAAACTGACCTTATAACAACTACTGAAGACAAGATGGAGGGCAGGATACAAAATTAACCCCTTTACTTACACTACCAGCACTGCTGTGGTGGGTGGTGAGGCTCTGAGTACTGCTGCTATGTTTAACTAGTGTGATTGGCCTGTGGCTACGGGTCAGTTGAGCTGGTATTTACAGCTAGAGTATAATATACCCTTTTTGCTGAGTGGGGAGAAGGGGCACCCCACTTTGTGAAAAGGAATTTCTACCATTTTAAGGAGGGTTAGGACTCCAGTATTGAGTTTTAAGAAGAAAAAAAAGGTTACTGTTTATTACTACTGTATTTTATCCACTAGAGGGTAGTATTCCCTCACTAGTAATAAGCTGTCATTTAATGAAAGGTTCATTGCCTTTCATTCAGTTAGGGTATCTGTATACTTGATTGGTTATACTAGGATCATATGACTATACAATATTATCCAATCTTAAGAAATTGTTGTTGTGGGATGTAACACTTTTCAACTACTGTATTTTCTGGCGTGTAAGACTATTTTTGAACCCAGTTAAATCTTCTCAAAAGTCGGGGTCGTCTTATACGCCAAGTGCTGAAACTTCTGAGCCAGAGTAGTCTGCCTGTCATACATCGGAAGCGGCCCCTTATCCACCCTCCCTCTCTCTCCCCTCAATGTGTGAGACGAAGCAGACATGCTCACTAAAGGCTGTGGCTCCAGTGGCTGAAACTGGTATTCCATCTCAAACACATTAAAACACCTTCACTGTATCATGTGACATTTTGATTGCCAACATTCTTTGAATTAAATGTATACAATGCATGTTTTGGATAACCACAGGTAAACATTAATATGAGAGGTTGCAGTTAGGGGTGTGAAATTAGGAATGTAAATTACTAAAAAAAATAGGACTTTTAAGATTGTTGGAGATCTGGGAATTAAAAGTCCGAGTAGACATATGTAAGACCATGGGTCCACTACAGTTTCCCTGAGCTGGACAAAAAAATGACACGCGCCGGCACATTTGCCGATGGATTTCCAGTGACTTGCAGGCAGTTTGCCCATGTCATAAGAATGAAAATTAACATATTGAAAGCAAATCTGATTTTTTTTTTATTGGGTGTGCGTTGGAAGGGGCAGTCTTATACGGCATGTATACCCCAAACTCTATATTTTAACTGGAAAAGTTGGGGGTCGTCTTATACACCCAGTCGTCTTATACGCCGGAAAATACGGTACTTCTATTTTGTTTGTAAAATTTAATTGTCTTATCTTTGTAATACTAATGCTTTTCCCTAATCCCTCTTCCCCATCCAATGTAATACAAGGCTGTTCAAAGGGTCTTAGCGGTCGGGCGGGGACGCCTTTTCTTTTAGGGAGGGGTGAGTGTAACCCCCTGCTAGAAACAGGGGTTAAAGTGTTAAAGATTTTGGAGAGAAAGCAGGCTTGTGACTAGCAGGTGTTTTGCTTAAACTTTCTGCCTAGTGACATGCCTGGCTTTCTGTTGTGATACTTGATGTATCAGTTCTGTGAATTCTGCCTGTATTCTGAAAGATACAGGGTCCATGTGCTAGTCTGGAGCTTTCTGGAATCTGGGAGGGGTTGAGAGGAGTAGAATGTAATAAAAGGTCAGGGAGATAGAGCAGTGGTGGGCAACTGAGTTGATATGGAGGGCCCTCTGCATCACTAAAGGGCCGCACATTACATCCATTCAACCCTCCCCCCTGTCGACATATCTCAGCAGGCGGTGGACCAGATTCTGCTAGGCAGTCAAAACCCAACAGCACTCATGCCCCTTCCTGCCCCTGGGTGCAGCGGTCATATGTAAACATGGTTTCCCTGCTCAACATTGCTAATTTTACTCATGTAGGACCGCCAAAGTTGATTAGGAAAGCCGGGTCATCTGCTATGCCCTATGCATTTACAGTTCGGTTTTGGGGGCCGCATGTGGAGAAGCAAAGGGGGGGCGCCGAACAACGTCCAAAGGGCTGCATGCGGCCCCCGGGCCTCAGGTTGGGTACCTAGGAGATAGAGTCTGGGCTCCCCCCCCCCCCTTCTGGGGCTCTGGGGGTGTGAAGCTGTGTTTTCAGACTGGGTGGTGCCTGTCAGCTAGAGAAGAAAGTACACAGTCTGCTGTCCTTGTGGAAGAAATCCTATTGGTCTGGTGGTGATTCAAGGTGGAATTCCTGCTCAGACAGTGCTGCCTGTGAGGAAGCTAAAGGGGGATCCTGCTCAGTGCTACAGAAGAGGCTGCTACTCCTACAAAGAGCCTACCTCAAGGTCCACCCGGTGTTGAGGCAACTGGGACTGGGTTGCTTTAGTAGAAGGGAGAAGATAGCCAAGAGAGGTGCTGAGACCCTGTCAGGTGCAGAACAGCCTTGTCCATCTATCCCATACTACGTGGCAAATTTACTTCAATAAATTTTATCAGCATTCAAGAATTCTCTCTCTGGTTCGCCACTGCTACCCGGTTCCCACACATAGCAGCACCCTAGGGTGCTACAGCTACATTTGGGGGCTTGTCCGGGATTCTGGGTAGCAGGGGACCCTGAAAAGTGAAGTTGAGAGATACAGCAGTACCCTAGGGTGTAATCGCTACATGAATAGACTGAAACATCTGAAAGCAGAGTCTCATTAAGACTCTAAAGGCCCCCATGTATGTTTCAATGTCCCTACTATCGATGTCAGTTTCAATCATACTTTATGGTCGGCGTTGGTTCAATCGATCAAAGTACGATTGAACTCCCTCCCACATGGAGAACCGATATTTGATCGATCATCGAAGTCGATCATAAACACACCAAAATGTCTGATACCGGAAGTACAAGAATGCTAATTATTTGAATCAAACCATAATCAATCGGGCGCAACAAAATAACATTCGATGTATACTCGATTAATCAAACTATGTGATCCGATCACTTGTCAATCGTTTTTTTGATCAATTTCAATCGATCGAACCATGTGGACAGGCACAGATTTTTGGTCGATTAATCTTAAAATTGATCGGTTTAGGCCGATCGTATGGTAAAATTTAAACGTGTATGTGGGCCTTAAATATTTGGTTTGGGGTTGGTGCTATGTGTTTTAAAGACAATCTAATAAGTTACAATTAAAGCGGACCTACCACCTCATTATCTGCTTTCCATGATCGGCAGTGGAGGTGTCCATAATAGACCAGATCCGAGGTAGAAAAAAAAGATACTTACCTGGTGAAATCTGTAAAAACTGTCTGCACGTGGCCCGTGCTCTTCGTGCCACATGCAGACAGTTGTGGCCTACATTCCTATTTCTAGTTAGAGCTTTAGGATTAACTGTATTTTTCAGACATAAGACACACTTTTTCACCCCCAAAATCGAGAAGAAAAAGTGCCTGAGTCTTACGGTCCGAATATGGGCCCCCCGTGGCCACTCGGCCTTGGGTTGTCGCACCTTGGCTTTCCACCAGCTCTCCCGGCATGAAGATTTGTCGGGTAGCTGTCAGATGAGAGATGCGGCTACGGCCAGGTCTGCCATCTGAACTGTACTATTACTTAAGCCAGAAGAGCCAAGAGACCTGCTGATATAAACAATGAAGAGAGAGAGATAGATGAACTGCCATTTATCTCTCTCTTTCAATCATTCTGCAGCTTCCACGGACACAGGCACTGCCAGAGAGGGAGGGGAGATCTGCATCCCCCTCTGCAGCCCCCCTCCCCCGATCAGTGAGGAGGATGACGTGATTAGAGATGCTCGAAATATTCGATTTGCTATCTTTCAGAGCTGATTGCAAAGCCCTTTAGTGATGCAGAGGGCCGCACTTTGTGGCCCTCCAAGGTTATTCTGAGGACCTCGATATGCCAACAATTTCTAAAAAAATGAATCATGAAAAAAATGGTCTGGTTAATATAGTCACATTGTCCATTATTGAGTTTAATTTTAAGACTGATGCTTCGTTAACCGTGTTCTTTGCTCGGCAGTAACTCCCTCTCAGTGTATATAAGGAGGACCGTGGGTCTCCTCCTGTGCTGGTGGTGGGAAAAGCTGCCAGTGACCACACTGTGTGAGAAGATCTGCTTCAGGACATGACTTGGTCTCCTGTACATCATGTCTGGTATCTGCTAACCCTTCACCTCTCTATTCTATACAATGGAACATCACCAACCCAAAGCTCAGCAGCTCATTGTAGGCTCGAACCCTTGAAGCCGCCATTTGAGTATCAATATTACCAACCAGGGGACTTCATTGTTGGAGTATTGATCTCTGCTCACTACAAGAATGATAAGATCGGACTTCTATATTTCAATAAACATGTTTATTCTGCTCCATGTGCATGGTAAGTCTCTCTGTTTCCTCTTCTTAGTCATCTCAGTTGCAGGGCACCCATATCTGAAGGCTGAGAAGCACTGATAATGACAAGACATATGGGCCAGGCAGCAGAAGACAAGGACACTGCTAAACTTTAGAGAATCACTCAATAAACTTTTATTTATTCCAGATTGACACTGTCGTTTCCAGGGCTGCTGCAAACCTGCTCTGATGTTTGTGGGTCATTTTCATACCAACTCTATGACAGGTCTATTGGGCAAAAGACGGGCCTTATGTTATATCCTCCTGGGCGGTTGCACTTTTTGCTCGTTCACTGGGTGGTTAACAATCACCTGTTTAAATGATGTGTAGGCTATGTCTACAATATGGTTTTCACACGTAGACTGCGGAGAAAAGCAGGCAGTGCAGCCACCCCATGTATACTAAATATATATTTAACGGTCATGTCCGATGTCCCAGTTTGAGCAGGATTGATTGGTCCCGCTCGAAAACAGCGATGGCCACATATGATATGAGTCAGATAGATGGCCGCGAGTGCGCATGGCACTCTAACTGGCCCATATCTACATGTGTGTACCCTGCTTTACAGTGGATATGAACACATCCCACCCCTATAGATGTCCATTATGCCTGAAGTTATACTTTAATTTGGAATTTACAATACTGATATGTGAAATGTTTGTCAGTACAATTATCATAACTCCTGGAGTCCTCTTGAATAGTTATGTAGGAAGGTGGACTAAAGGATAAGTGTACTGTACCATGGTCATTAAGGGGTTAACTATTTTCCTATGTAAATGTCAGTGAATGTGTTTATGCTGTTGTTAGGCAGAACATAAGGTAGGAGGTCAACATAAGGTGGGAGGCCTCAGTCAATACTGACTGAGGCCTCACCCTTGTTCCCCTGCTTGGGACAAGGGCATTCCTAGCTTAGAAAAGTCACTTGGGTGAGGAAGGCTAGGGTAGATACTGCTACTGGCAGAGGCTGCTCCCAGATGGCTCCCAAGGAGGAAATGGAGTGTACCTGGCACTGTGATGTATATACAATAAAGGGGCACCGTATTCATACCAATCTGACGTGTCATGGACCTTTATTGAGGGATGTGCGCAAGGTCCCACTAACTAAGACTGTGTGCTGGCCTAGACTGTGGTGGGTAGCAGGTCTTGGAGTGGACAGCATGCCCAGTTACTCCTAGTCCATCAGACTCTTCCTACTGAGCCACTAGAAATAAATGAAGGATAATAACACAATAGGTGGCTGGGTGGTTTCACGGTCCATGACAATAGCAAGATGGTTCCTATCAGAGTGTATCTAGTGAGACAAGCAAGACCTTCTGTATCCATTGCTGAACTGTTACTCTAAAAATGTGACTCATGTTCTCATATGTTGAGTTGGGTGTACTGTACCGGAAGGCCTTTGAGGGAGCAGAGAGGCAAGCACATACAGGTGATTTGCGAAAAATTTTAATATGGTCCAAAAGTTCCTGTTTTGTTATTTAGAGATTCTCTATGAGGTCAGGTAAGACCAGTTTGCTGGCCAATCAAGCACAGAAGTCCCATGGTCATTGAACCAGGTGTTGGTACTTTTGGTACTGTGTAAATGAAGCACAGTGGACCAACACCAGCAGATGACATGGCTCCAAAAATCAAAAAGAAGAGAGCAATTTTCTTATATTATTTGGAAACCATGAAGCCAGAGTGTGCTGTCCAGTGGGATGCTTCCACAGGTGATTTGGGGAGCCATGCCATCTGCTGGTGTTGGACCACTGTGCTTCATAAAGTCCAGAGTCACTGCAGCTGTCTACCAGGAGATGTCGGAGCTCTTCCTGCTTCCTTCCGCAGACACAGAGCTGCATGGAGATGCTGACTTCATTTTCCAGCAGAACTTGGCACCGGCCCACACTGCCAAAACTACCAAAACCTGATTCAATGGCCATGGGATTACTATGCTTGATTGGCCAGCGATCTGGTCTGACCTGAACCCCATAGAGAATCTCTGGAACATTGCCAAGAGAAAGATAAGAGACACGAGAGGGAACAATGCAGAAGAGCTGAAGCATCCTGGTCTTCCATCACACCTCAGCAGTGCCACAGGCTCTACATCCAGACATAACACATTGCTGCATTGAGGGGCCAAAACCAAGTACTGTGTATACATGCAGGATTATAATTTTCAAATATATGTTTTATTGATTTCATATATTATATTCAAATATTCTGAGATTCATAAGCTGTAAGCCGCAATCATCAAAATGATAACAAATACATTTTCTATAATCTTTTTATGCATGATTTTATTTTTTAAATAAATTATTTCATCAGTCTCGCCAATGCTCAGAAAAGAATCTAGCTGCCTGAGGAGACATTACCATAGGGCAGTGGTTCCCTAACTTTCCTTGCAGGGCCCGTCTTGTCTATTTAGGAACATTATCGAGCCCCCCCCTCCCTATTCAAATGCATGTTAAGAATGAGGGCCCGCGCCACCCTGGAATACCTTTGCGCGTCCCCCAGTTTAGGAACCACTGTCATAGGGTAACACTGTTATTTCTAGTTAGGTTGTTGTTAAATATTTAGGGATCGTGTAAGATTGAGAAGGACCCATGGTAATCTTTCCATGGTTCCATGTGTGATTCTATCCTTTCAGAAAGACTGAACAAAGGAGGCTTTACACATGGTAACAATCAATCATATTAGGACAGGCGAGCCAGACCATATAGAGAATATATAAGTATATAAAATATATGACTCATGATATCAGTATACTTACAGTTATATTTCCTGATTAGGACATAGATATATAGAACAGCATTATCCTGTATGTGACTGTATGTTATATGTGATATTATGTTATTACATGTATGAGAAAGGAATACTTTGTTTATGTTAAGGAGAGACACATTCCTTCTCCCATCCCCCTCTTCCCATGGTCAGAACAAGGAGAATTTAGGGAGACAAGCCAACTGGGGGGATTCTTACACTCTCACCCAGACACGAACACAGGTCACACACAAGACAAAGAACTTTCACACACAAACGATGACTTTACTTTTACATTATTTTCTTTGTATTATGACAATACTCTGTAATTATTGGATATTTTGTAATTAAATGCACATTGACCGATATACTTATATAGAAGAAGAACATTGGAACATTGGATTTTGGACACTCGGCTGTATTTCGTGCGTTTGCCGAATATCAGGAAAAAATAACATTTAACAGTTGTTTGCAGTAACCTTTTCTTCCACAGGAATAGATAGTTAAGAGTCCTCCGGTTCTCTCGAGAGGTGGTGGCAGCGATACAATTGAGATTGTATGGTGTATGTATACACAACCCCAACCATATCCCAATTGTTACTTTGTGTACATGAAGGAAAGCATTCCGAGGGCTCCCAGTGGCTGGGACCAGGCTGTGACAAAGGGAACAGGACTGGAGGGGTGTTGTGACACACTTGACCACCTTTTTCTGAGTGTAAGCCATAATGGACTTGTTCAACCTATGAATAGACTGTATAATCAGAAGTAGAACAATAATGAACTCATCTCTTCATCACTTGGCTGTTTTATTAATATTTTTAATTAAATTACCAACAATATTATGATGTTGTAAATGTATGAGGTTGCAGTTTCAGATGTTAATGTTCTGTGTAGGTTAAATCATTTTATTACTGTCGTGCAGCATCAATTTAGAGGGGTACAGAAGCATCCTGGCTATGACCTTTGCTGCCAATGAGATTAACAAGGACCCTGATCTTCTGCCCAACCATACTCTGGGTTATCATATACTGGATACATGTGCAGACCCCAAGAACTCCTTGAGATACGCCATAAAGATCATGTCTGGAGAGAAGATGAAGGCTCCTAATTATTGCTGTAGGGAAGACGGGGAAGTGGCTGTTTTTATTGGTGACACAACCTTCCATACAAGTCAAGTGATGGCCCAGTTTCTCAGCTTGTATCGTTACACCATTGTAAGTGATCAATATACTTATAAATTCTCTCCACATGTAGCTGTGCTAACACTGGGAATACCATTCCAGCACTCGCAGAAATAGAACACACACACGACAATCCCTCCACCATGGCACTCAAACATGTACACAATTGAAAAAGAGTCCAAAGTGTGATGGAAGTAAACCCTGATGGCTTATTGGGCACACCTGGTGAGGCTCTGTGAATTCAGGCACCAACTTGTGATCGGTTTTGCACCATGTGTAACCCGCTGCTGTAGCCCACCTGCTTTAACCGATTGAACACAATATATTATAAAGGATAAGCCTTACCATCCACAATCTTTCTTTCTTTATTTGCTTACCATTCTGGGTTTTCATCTGAGGCCCCTCCCTCTTCCTGTACATAACGGCATAAGGTATATTAAACAAGCAATAACGGCAACCCAAGGAACGTGTCATTAGGCATTTTTGGGGAGTGCCTACACTCTTCTATATATTCTCACTATATCCAGTGCTCGGCGCATAGCAGTGCTCCTTTGAGCACCATGTGTGCTCGGCCGCCATGTTCGTGTCTCCACCACACAAACTTTGTAGGTCGGAGACATCCAATGGATGGGCAGCTAACTTCTGTCCTCACTGTAATGCCAGCAGCCATCTTAGATGCTGGCAATACAGCAATTGGATGGGGGAAACACATGTTAGGCAGCCTTTCCCGTGACCCTTGTAGTGATAATACAGATTATTGGGTGTTCACACTGCTGGACCCCCGTTACAAAGAGAACTTCTCATCTCTCATTACTGTGGCAGAGAGGACAAGCAAAATGGTGCATTACCCAAAGCAATGGTTGCTCCAAAGTTTTCTGACAATGCAGCCGGCACAGTGTGTTCTTACTTGGGCAACCGAGGAAGAGAGACAAAGGTAACACACTGCAGTTCTACCAAGAGCAGGGCAACATTATACAAGGCATGGGGCAGTTTCATGGCACCCCGCCAGCAACTTCAACCGAAAGGACGTCTCAGTGTTACAAGGAGGGAACAATTTTGGAAGATGGTGAAGGAATATATGGCAGACCGTGTCACCATCTTAATCTTCTGAGCGTTTGAAACATCTTACTACTCCGCCCCCGATCGCGTCACCGGTGACATGTAAATGGAGGGGCGTCGCCTTTCTCCAGCGTAAGTCCGGCGTCTCCAGTGACGCCGGGCTTATGTTAACAACCTTCAGCTGGGCAGGCAATCGCGGCGGAGCACATTGTGCTCCGCCGCGATTGCCCGTGGCACGGTTATAAAAAAACCGTGCCACGGTCTAAATGCTCAGAAGGTTAAATGATCCCTCAGTGCTGTAAAACTACTGGGTGTCTAAGATGGACACGTGGCATGAACTTCTGTCTACGCCTTTCCCTGTTGCCAGCGTTTTATCTGAGCGTGTATTCAGTGCTGCTGGTGGCATTATAACAAATAAGCGTATCTCCTTGTCCACTGGCAATGATGACAGGTTGACTTAAAATTTAAAAAGGCCTGGATTGCTCCTGATTTCTCCACTCCACCAGAGGTGAGCTGAGCTAATTAAGGCAATATCTCTTTTTAATGGATTTGAAAATGCACCACTCAAGGTATGTGGTTGAGTATTCTTTTCTCCTCCTTATCCTCCTCCTCATCCAGAGTGTAAATATTTCCCGGAACTAAATGTTTATGTTATAGAGTCTGCTCAAATGCAGTGCACTCTTTTTAATGTTGTTTTAGAGTGTCAGTTCAACCTCAGGCACTGCTGCATGATGTTCTGCTTCTTCCTTTAAAATGTACTTTTGGGGTGTTTTGGGTGTGTTTTTGTCAGTGTGTAAAAGTGGCATACAACTAGGAGAAAATGGTTTCCAGCAGTGACTTGTGAGTCCAGGATGCCTTCATACATGTTCCCCATGCAGTTCCCAGTAACTTTCTTTCACTTTGTAAACTTTTCCCATGGACCAGACACCCTCCCCTCATCCGTGCAGGGGGTGCCTGGTTGTCTACTATTGACTTACATTAGGCTCAGTTGCTTGTTAAAACATACAATCGCAGTGCGCTCAGACCAAACAACCGAACACTTTGGTGCTCGCTCATCACTATCTATTATCTTTCTTTGTTTGCCATTTCTAATGACCACTGGCCTGGAGAAAAGGTGCCAACATTGGAATATGGAAGGAGACCCTGTAATGGGGGTGGTCCTTGGGAGATTGTGTCCTGGGCGAGCACTCCCTCTGTCAACTGCATGGGCAGGAGAGAGATGGAGTAGACCCAGATGGAGTAGACCCAGATGGCGTCCCTCGATGTTCTTCAAGTCTGGGGGGGGGTGCACCGGTTTTTTTACTTTTATTGAAGGTGGGTGCTGTGAGCTTACTGGCCCACACGCAGCCGTCAATTACACCAATCATCCTGTTCTGATTCTTCCTCAGGACAGATCTTTCTGCTCCTGATCTGGCCGGCAAAAGAATAATAAACTTTTCTCGCTTGTGAATGTAGCAGGTAAAACAACCATACTGTTCGCCGGCTAGAAGGTAAGCGAACATTTCATGTTTATGGCCAAACTGTCTGCCTTACGGACATCGGCCATCACTATATGTGGAAATGATCAGACCAGCCCTGTGGAACAAATACACCTACATTTAAATTTCACTCTGTGTGTAAGCCCATTAAAGTCTCCCAGATTATTTTCACTGCACTTTGGACTCCTACTCTTGCATTCAGTCTCCTTCCTTCTACTACTGATACCAATAGTGATTCACAACAGAATTATGTTTGCTTATTCTACGGCTTGGTCAAACTCTTAAGCAGGGTACAGACGGCTCAATATTCGTCATCACGCTGCTGTCAGATATCGGAGGAGCCAGGGAGAGACAGTTCTGTTTTCCCCTGCTCAACCGAGCTTTGCCTGGAGACCCGCGGTCTCTAGGCAAAGCATTGGATATTGGCTGTATTTACGGTCATGTCCGATAAGGCTATTTTGAGCAGGATTGATTTGTCCCGCTCGAAAACTGCGATGGGGGCATATTATATGGGTCAGATAGATGGCCGTGAGCGCACACGGCGCTCGAAACGGCCATCGATTTGACCCATATCTCCACGTCTGTACCCTGCTTTAGTTCACTTCAGTTGCTTACTACCCAGGGGGGCCAGGGGTGGGTGGACAGGGATGGGCACGAGCACGTAATCGGGAGGGCACTCCTCTATCTTACCCTAATTAAGTGTGGTTGGGGAAGCGCCAATGGAGGGGGCACAACGGTGTAACTGGGCAGGCCTGGCCCGTCCATGAAGCTGACTTGGCCACCCTCCCATCTCAAATATAGTTTACGTAGTTCTGAACATTTTCCTTTCACAGCTCAATTATCAAGTCACTGACCCTCTACTAAGTGACAGAAATACATTTCCAACTTTATACCGAATGATTCCAGACGATCGTGTTTATTATGAGGCCATCATGAAATGTCTGCTACATTTCCAGTGCAACTGGGTTGGGATTGTGACGCCAAGTGATGGAAGTGGTGATGTGGAGCTACAAGACCTGAGTAAGATGATGAAACTGCATGACATCTGCATTGACTATGTGGTAAAATACAGTGAAAACTGGAATAAAAACAGCAAGGAAATGGCCATGGAATTATTTAAAATTCTTGGAACCTCTTTACTATCGAACAGTAAACTGCAGCTTATTATTTATGTGGCCACAAAAACTGTATGGCACCCTGGAAGCTTTCATTGATGGTGTCATGTTGTCTAAATCTTTAGATAACCCATTGCGGGAGGATCTCTGGATCCATGAGTTTGGTTGTCTTTCCTCAAACCATCTGAAAAATGTATTGTTTCAAAAAATCTGTGATATTTCTTTAGAAAACCGCACACACATCACTCGAAATATGGAAGCAAGGACGAAATTATTTTCTCCTAAGCTATTTTATGCATTTACTGCTGTATATTTCTTGGCTCGTGCCTTGCATGATATGCACATGATGAAAAGAAGTTCTGAAAAAAAACATGAGCTGAAGCACCAAGTAAGTTACAATATATCAATTCCACATGTTCTTACCATATTTAATTTTTTTTTAGCCTCCAGCACCCATTGCCAAAAATGCAAAGTGTGCACATAGTGAAAAACTGCATTGGTGTCTCGCTGTCCCGCCCCAAAAGGGGCCAAGGACTCGTTCCCCAAAAAAGGGGTGACTAGTGGGTCAGACAATCGAAGCCGCCTGACCCTTGAGTGTCTTGTTCCCCAGGTGACCTCGACCAAAGCCAGGTCCAAGACCAGGGTGGGCCAAACTTGGAGGGACTGCCAGACCAGAGCCGTAAGCAGTTTCTCCCCACCGCTCTCTGCTGTTTAAGTCCTGGAGAACCAACACCCATACTGATAAACGAAAACAAATGTGCAGGGGGTGTGGGGAGGATACATAGATAAAAAATACATTAAGTAAATAAGTGACCAAGTGCATAATGCACAGAATAAAAATTCAGCCGGTCGAGCCAAAAAAACGTCCCCGGGACATAAGTGCTAAAGAAAATGTGCTCTGGTGAATAGTGTCCAATTGTGCCATAAAAGGTGGTCCCCCACCATTGATTTATGTTACCCCTGAGCCCCAACCAGGGGGACTATCCGCCAAAGGCTAAACCTCGACCCCCTGACCAGTCACAAGATACAGCAGAGCTGCCCCTACCAAGAGGCCTGATGACAGGTAATAACCCCATCCTCAACCCTCAAGGCTGCAATGACCCAAATCAAAGACTGGGGAGGACAGGGCTTTCCAACACCACCTACCAGTTACCCCTCATGGAAGGGTCTGGATACATGGGAGACACTCGACCATGCTTCTTCCCCGACCAAGCTGGATTTAGAAAAGACTGTGTCTGTGAAAGTTCCCATTCTTTCAGGGCATAGTATATTTACAATTGTTTGGGGCACCATTACATGCACCCCAAAATGAGGTGGGGATGACCACCCATTTCAACTGCAGGAGGTCATGCCTTCACTCTCCTTCAGCAATACGCTTAGCTGGGGAGGCGAAAGAGCTGTCAGGGCGGATCTTTTGGTTGTACTGCATTGTTTATGTTGGCGGGGCTACACAATGCAGTAGCACAGCCAGATGAAAAAGTTCCCGCGGCCAGATTTCCCATCTGGCTCTGCTTGTGTATGTGAGAGTTGCCTCATGCTGCCAGCTCTCTCACACACAGAGAGCCAAGTAATGTATAAATCAGCCAGTGTGTACGAAAGATCTACCTGTGGGATCTGTGACCTGGGCAGCTTAAGACAAACTCATAGGCAGAGGCAGACATGCGGATCTTCCATCTGAGAATGACACAAATAGGAGTTGTCACAAAGTTTGCTGCTGCGCTGCATTTCGATCTTTGTTGCAGGTGTTTCTGTGATGGACTGAAATATAATGATGAGCACTTCATACGTTTCAGAGGCTTTTATTGACAATGACATGAGATTTAAGCAAAGAGTCAGTATTTGCAGTGTTGGCCCTTCTTTTTCAGGATCTCTGCGATTCCACTGGGCATGCTCTCACTCAACTTTTGGGCAAATCCTGACTGATACAACCCATTCTTTCATAATCACTTCTTTGAGTTTGTCAGAGAATGAGTTGGTTTTTGTTTGTCCACCCGCATCTTGAGGAATGACCACAAGTTCTCAATGGGATTAAAATCTGGGGAGTTTCCAGGCCATGGACCCAAAATGTCAACATTTTGGTCCCAGAGCCACTTAGTTATGACTTTTGCCTTATGCCGCGGTGCTCCATCGTGTAGAGATGATCAAATTGTTTTTCATAAATTTGACGATTTCGAGTTAAAAGCCCCTGAACATGATATCATCACCAAACTTGCTAGAGATGTAGATATTGGGGGAACATTTGAAAGAAAAAAGTATGTCTCTAACACAAAAGGTATTTGCACAAATTAAGTTCAAAGTCAAGTCAAAATGTCATAAATTTGGGAAATACAACTTTAATTTTGAACTTAATTTATTCAAAAACTGTTTGTGTTAGAGACATACTTTTTTCTTTCAAATGTTCCCCCAACCCTTCTCTACATCTCAAGCAGGATTGGTGATTAGCTCTGAAAGTTAGCAAGTCGAAAAATTCGACCATCTCTACCATCGTGCTGGAAAATGCATTGTTCTTCACCAAACTCTTGTTGGGTTGTTGGAAGAAGTTGCTGGTGGACGGGTTTTGGTTCCATTCTTTATTCATGGTTTCTGTGTTTTTGGGCACAATTGTGAGTGAGCCCCCTCCCTTGGATGAGGAGCGACCCCACACATGAATGGTCTCAGGATGCTTTACTGTTGGCATGACACAGGACTGATGGTAGATGCCCCAAACAATGGGAAAGGGGCTTTATTGGAGAATATGACTTTGCCCCAGTCCTAAGCCGTCCATTCACCAGACTTTCTGCAGAAGATCAATCTGTCCCCGATTGTTTGGGGCATCTGGAAAAGGGCTTGTCCGGAGAAGAAAAGCTGAAAAGCTCCCTATTAGTGATGGCCAAACTTCTGCTAGGTCCACCTGCGAACAGGCGGATCAGAAAAGTCAGATGTCCGTCTGTTTGCGGGAAGATTCAAATTTCCCATCTGTTTGTGAGGAATTTAAATACAAAAAAACGGAAGTGATGTCCTGGTTTTGATATCCGAACATGATGTCACTGAAGTCACATCCGGTATACGCCGTTTTTTTTCACTAGAAGACGGGGTTCTCTATACGGTCTCTGGTGAAAGAATTCTTCCACTGGACGGATCTTTCTGCACCTGATCCGGCCAGCAGAGGAATAGTAACCTTCTTCCTGCTGGTGAACAGGGTAAGTCAAACACCCATACTGTTCCCCGGGGTAAGAAAAAGCAAACATGATATGTGCAATAATATCCTGTTCCCCAGGAACTGAGATCTGTGACTTCAGTTCCTCCCTGCTTCTTATAGTATCATTCAGGTTTCAACACTCTGCCGCCATCTAGCGGTGGTGGTCATGGAAATGTGGGTGCCTACCTCAGTAGACGTATCTTACATGAAGCTGTACATATTCCTGTTAGTAAGGAACTGTAAATATCCCTTAACCGGCTAAACGGACAGTGTTTAATTCGCGCAAATCCATAGAAGACAGTGGTACCTTTAAACATCTGGAAGAACATGATCGTGTGAAGCCCCCCATACACCTTTAGATCACTCCATACAATTTTGTTTAGATCTACCAACAACTATGTGGTGCTGGGTCCTCCCTGATAGAATACATAGTGATTGGAAGGTATATATCACTGCTATGTAGTGCCGGGTCCTCCCTGATAGAATACATAGTGATTGGAAGGTATATATCACTGCTATGTAATGTCGGGTCCTCCCTGATAGAATACATAGTGACTGGAAGGTATATATCACTGCTATGTAGTGCCGGGTCCTCCCTGATAGAATACATAGTGATTGGAAGGTATATATCACTGCTATGTAGTGCCGGGTCCTCCCTGATAGAATGCATAGTGATTGGAAGGTATATATCACTGCTATGTAGTGCCGGGTCCTCCCTGATAGAATGCATAGTGATTGGAAGGTTTAGAAAGGTCCTCATATTACATAGTTTTGGTAGAAGAAAAGTGGATTGTACAGAAATTGTATGGTAAGATTGTAAGGTGTATGGGAGGCTAATACACTCCACAACACTACACATCCAATTAGCTCTTTCCATTCATAACTCATTCTGACCCAGTTCGGTGAATAGGGAACGTCTTCTCGAAAGACCAGCAAGTCCAGTTGCTTTGACTTACAGCTGCAGATTTCCGGGAAAGCATGGTTGGTGGAAGAGTAGTGGAGACTGTTCCAGTAGGATGAGACTGTTGGTAGGTACAATGAGATTTGAGTGTTTGTCATAAAGTAACTGATACTACTATTGTTCTCTCTTCCTTGGAAAGCTGCATAGCTACGTCCGGAAAGCCAGATTCATTGATTCATTAGGAGAAGAATTGTATTTTAGTGACGAGGGGAGATACCATTTAAGCTGCTTTTAGCAGAATGGATGTGTCCCAAAAAAACAACGTCGTATTACCAGCACAGTTTTATTAAAATTCTGTCCGAGTTTGCTGACCAGGATGAAATGTTAAACATTAAACCAGAAGATCTCTCCTGGAAAGGCGGCAGAGTAAGAACAAATGATGATGATTATTTGGCGACGCTACAATTTATTTCTAAATGAGAAAACATTGTTAAAAACTTTTTATTTTCACCTGGTGGTTGTCAGTCAAGCCCCTCATACACGGTTAGATTTGCACCAGATTTTTCAGCCAATCGACCACCATGCGCGCTCACAGCGCCCAATCTGCCTCAAAATCTGGTGCAAATCCAAGCCCTAAACTAGTAATTTGGCCCAAATCGCCCAAGAAATCTATCAAATTCACAATGGGCATATCTGAAATCCTTAAAGCGGACCT
>CM070032.1:235341501-235352857 GCA_036250615.1 Ptychadena robeensis | reverse complement strand
GGGGGTGGCAGTACTTATCTGGACCGGAGCGTGGAAAAAAGATCAATGGGGTACCAGGTTGTCCAGGAGCCAAGTGGAAGAAACACAGCTTGTGTCGGATCATCCCTCAGGGTCTGTCGGATGGGCAACAGGCGGAGCGGTGGGGGGTCTCTGGCACGGACTGGAAAACGGGAGCTGTTCTCTCACCACAGACGGTGGCCGCGGTCTGGCAGGTATTGCAGCCAATTCGGTAGGGTAACCGGTGGAATCTGGAGGGCTTGGAAGACCGCGGGGAGGTCAGCCAGCGAGCGGACTGTGATGGTGGAGGAGCCTTTACTGATCAGCAGGTGCATTGGGTAGCCCCATCCATAGGGCAGCCTCGCCTCGTTCAGCTTCTGCACGAGGGGCTTCATCATGGCGCATCTGCGCAGTGTGTTTCTGGATAGGTCCGGTAGAATATGTATGGGGGCCCCATTAAAATTAATCGGTTTCTTCATCCAGGCCTTTCTCAGTATGTCGTCCTTAACAGTAAAGAAATGAACCCGACAGAGTACATCTCTGGGACCGCTGGTGGCCGAAGGGCGTCTACCTGCAACTCTGTGCACTCTGTCGAGCTCTGTGTCGTCAGGAGTCGGATTGCCCAGTATAGAACTGAACAGGGCTAGCACCGTATCTTTGAGTAGGTCAGGCGGGGTGGCTTCGGGGATCCCTCGAATCCTCAGGTTGTTGCACCTGTTCCTGTCCTCCCCATCTTCCTGATACAGCTGAGCATTGTCATGTTTGCAATCCTGCTCCAGCAGCTTTGCTTCTATCTTGTCCAGCCTAGCATTGGTAGCTATTTGAGCCGCATCCAGCGTATCTAATCTGGAACCCAATTCACTGACCGCCGTTTGTAGAGGGTGGAGGTCCTTCTTCCAGGTCGCGTCCATGCGACCGGCCAGTGCCGCCAAGTCCGCTCTGGGGGGGAGGCTCTTGATGAGGAGTTGAAAGGCGGGGGGGGGGGATCATCCACCGAAGCGTACTCCATGTCGTCCTGCTCAGACACTTCTCCTGATGGGGGATCCGAGGACCATGAGGCGGTATCCGTGGCTGGGAACGTCGGCTTCTTAGACTTGCGCTTAGATCTTTTCGGCCCCGGCGTGTTTTCGGCGAGAGGATCCGCCATCTTGGATGGGGTGCTCTGAGTCTTGCCAGGCCGTTGCGAGCCGAAAAACAAGTTATGCCTCGCTTCCTTCGGGTCCTTTTTCTTGCCCTTGGATGTGCTGGCTCTAGACATCACGGTTGGGGGTCAGTAGAGGTACGGATGTTGGCTGTAACGGTAAGCAAAGGAGGTGGTCGGCGGGAGCTCGTGGAGGAAGCTTCTCTACACGGCCATAGCCAAGCCATGCCCCTTACCATACATCTTAACAATCTACAAAGTGAATGCTCTAAATGGACATCTAATGGTGGATACCATTGATAATACCTTTTGGGTTCGAACACTTGATGTGACACTTCTGAATTTATGAGTGGAATGTGACACATACAGTATATGTTTGTTGTAATGAAAAATGGTTGGATAAACATGATTTGACAAAAAAATAAAGGGTTATGAAGCTGAATAAAAGATCATTTATAATTTATAAAAAAAATTATGTGAATGCATTTTCTTTAAAAGTTTAATTTAACAAAAAAAGAAATGTCTTAAAGTTTAAATAATGATAACAATTAAGATACTAATAATAAAAATATTTACTGTAGTAGATAAAATATATCATATTGTGTTTTTATTTATTGCAATTTATTGTAACTTATAATACATTCTAATATAGAATTTTCAAATTTGAAAAAGAATATACTAAATTTGAAAAATAAAATGATGATGCTAATAATAATATCCATAATCAACATGATCATAAATAGTGTTTGAGATAATAATGTTTGCTTTATAAGTTTATTTAACAATTGCAATTTAGTTGTGTTATTTGTATTGTTCAACTTATTGCATTTTAAAATGTTTAATTACTGTATTTTTCGGACCATAAGACGCACCCAGTTTTTAGGGCAAGAAATCAGAAAAAAAAAGATTTAATACATTTAATTGGGTTAATGCAATGAATTTAATGGATACAATATCCAATTCAGCCAGTAGGTTTCACTAGCTGCAGTACACTCTCAGCACACGTCATACAGGACATTGATCTGCAGGAGGAAGGGGGGGGGGGCTGGGCTGTTTCAGTTGATACAGTTACTGTGTCCGTGGGGGCTGTGGATTGCAGTTCCCACGGACAGAGGTATAGATGCACGTTCATCTTTAATTCTCTCTTCATTGCCTATGCCAGTTCAGGGCTTTGAGCTGTGCTGGCATAGGCAATTACACAGTTCAGATGGGAGAGATGGACATCGGCCCTGCATCTCACATCTGACAGCTTCCCGGCTAATCTCCATGTCCGAAGAGCTGGCAGGGAGCCAAGGTGGGACCAGCGGCGGCCGAGTGACCGCGGGGGGTGGCGCATTCAGACCATAAGATGCAGGCACTTTTTCCCCCCAATTTTGGGGGTGAAAAAGTGCGTCTTAAAAAATACCCTAGTTGTTTCAAAGTAATAATAATAATAATAATAATTATTATTATTATTTTGTATATGCATATATAATATTGTGTTACTATTTAATTGCAACTATTAATACCTGTAAATGTAGGTTCTTAAGGGCTTTCTTTTATTCAATCCCATACTGAATATTTCGGCTTAAATTGACTCTAATCCTTTCAATACCTATGTAAATAACTTTTAAATTTTTTTTATTTTATTTAAAAAATACAATTTAAAAGATGAAATAATGATGATAATAGATAATAATAATAATCATCATCAACACCATCATAAATAGCATTTAATTGTTGCTTTAATATATTGTGTTTTTATTAATTACAATTTATTGCTTTTTTTGCATTGTCAACCTAACAAAACTAAAGATTTTAAAGATATTAGCTTTCCAAACAGCGATTTTTTGCATTGAATGTCTCAGTATGGACTATGTCCGCTATTTTCATAAGCGTTTAAGAGAACCTTTACTCTCTACTATTGATTATACATCTATACCACTGTAATCTTGGCCATATACCCTATTCACTGTAACATCTGCCATCCTCTATACATTATCTAGAACAGACGCTTCCTCATATGGTGCCTCCCACGCTGGGCTCCTCCCTTTTCCTTGGAAGAACGGTGTGACCACTGTGCCCCTCTGTGTTGGGGAGATCACCAGACTGACGTTCTGAGGTCACCCAGGACCATCTAATATAAGACCATGCTCCTTTTAAAATTCAAAGTAAGCAATGCACCACAATGATCCAAATGTCATGATTCAAGCTTTGGCAATGTTTTATCATGTATTTGTGTATAGAACTTGTGATTGATACCATGCTTCTTATAATATAGAACAAGAATACAGACAATGTTTCCCTCTGAAGAAGTCCTTAAATTTTAGGACGAAACGCGTCAGGACTGTATGTACAATTGGTCTGTATGTACAAACGTACTGTATTCACCAATTCTCCCCCCTTGTGTGGTCCCAGGGGATGATTGGCGGTTTTTTGAGCTTGCTATGACGCTCATTGTATACCTTTGCTGTCTATTTACATTGATCTTTTTAATGACTTTTTGAAATAATAAAAATTTAGTATTTTTTTTTAAAAATATTGTTGATCATTTTGATGCCTTTGAGCTAAATATATATTCACTTAGGTACCTTAAAAACCTCTATAAACCTCCCTTCACATCTAAGGACATCCCAGTGATTGCCTTATGATTTCTTTTTTCCCCTTGATCCCATTTCCACTATTGATATCTAACTAAGAGGTGCGGTACCAACCTTTCTGCCATGAGCAGAGGCAGATGATCATCACATGACTTTCATGTGCAGTTCTTTCCTCCCTTTTTTTAAAGATTTTAAAAGATTAAAAACAATATTTTAATAACTAAATAAATAAATTAGATAATAATAGCTATAATATTCAATATTATAATATTATAGTAGCTTGCTATAATAATAATGCAAAAGTGAGTGTTTTGTGAGGTCACCCTTTTTTTTCAAACAGAAAATTGTTGCTTAAAGAAGAGATGTTTATTATCTCCAAAGAATAGCATACAGAAAAATGTAAGTTACAAATACAAAATTTCCTATCTTAGCCCTGATGTGTGTTTCGGTTTGTGTGTGTGTGTCAGCGTGTGCGCCCATATGTTATCCCAATAATCAGCTTTATCACACATATTTATAATTTTTTTCATTACATATAAGGAATACAATACATAAATAGATGTCATGCCCACTGGGTAGGCCCAGTCAATCTACAGGATGGGCAATATATATGGGAATGGTTGGTGATATTAACTTCCTGTTTGTGGCACATTAGTATATGTTAGGGGGGAAACTTTTCAAGATGGGTGGTGACCATGGCGGACATTTTGAAGTCAGCCATTTTGAATCCAACTTTTGTTTTTCAATAGGAAGAGGGTTATGTGACACATCAAACTTATTGAGAATTTCACAAGAAAAACAATGGTGTGCTTGGTTTTAACGTAACTTTATTCTTTCATGAGTTATTTACAAGTTTCTGTCCACTTATAAAATGTAATCAATGTGCTGTCCATTGTGTTGGATTGTCAATGCAACCCTCTTCTGCCACACTTCACACACTGATGGCAACACCGCAGGAGAAATGCTAGCACAGGCTTCCAGTATCCAGAGTTTCAGGTGCTGCTCATCTCATATCTTCACAGCATAGACAATTGCCTTCAAATGACCCCAAAGATAAAAGTCAGGGGGTCAGATCGGGAGACCTTGAAATTGCTACATGATGATGTGTTTCCCTCTTTATGCACTGAAGCTGGCATGTTCCCTGAGTTTTTCCAGCAAGATGGTGCACCACCACATTATGGGTGTCAGGTCCGAGCATTTCTAGATGAACAATTTCCTGGAAAGTGGATTGGTCGTTGTGGGCCATACACTTCTATATATTTAGCTTAGAACATGTGATACATCCACTAAATGATGGAAAATTATTATTTTTGAAATGTAATGTTTCTAACAGCAACAGAGCGTAATAAAGCCAGGGTGATCGACACTGATAAAGTAATGGAGTAAAAAGAGTAACTGTGGTAAGGCATTCATCTTAGGAATGGATTTCCTACTAAGCCAAGAAAACATCCCCTGGTGCTGGGATGTCAGATCTGGTCTTAAAAAGGGATATAAACTCTTCTCATATATCTGATCTAGAGAGGGGGTCAACCATACTCCTTGATATTTTAGGGGGGTGGGCATTAAAAAGGGAAAATGGCTTAAATGCCCAGGAGCTTGGGGGGGGGGGGGGGGGGGGGGGGGGGGGGGGTAAGTGGAATTGCCTCTAAAAAGTTAATTTTAAAATTGAATAACCAGCTTAAAGTATCAACTACAGTTAATAGGTTGGATAGTTCAAAAACAATAAGTCGTCTGCATATCTCGCCACTTTGAGCAATTGCAGACCTTGGCCCAGGCCTAGGACAAAGGGTTGGAGCCCACATGACACAAAAAGGGTTTGAGTACAAAGAACTGAGTGGAGAGGGGGCAACCCTGTCTAGTACCATTATGAAGAGGTACAGAGGATGAAATAGCCTCAATGATCTTAACTGACACTTTTGGCCTAAAACAGCCATGGGCAAAGTAAGGCCCAGGGCCAAAACTGGCCCTTTAGTCTTCAAATTTGGCCCTTTGTCACCTTGGTGTTAAAACACTCTAGCTCCCCTCCGGCCCTTCGCTGAATCAAGTATAGATAATACACAGAGTATGATTGTTTGGGTATCCTAATGGCCGTAGTTTGCCTGCAATAGAATGTTTATGTTTACTATCAAAAGCCTCTATTTATTAATATTGTTTTATATATAATTTCTTATTTCCTGTTTGGACTACGAGGACTAAGGTAACCTATACTGGGCGTCCCTTACCGGCTCTTGCTTCGGCCCTTCTGTCAAATAAAAAAAAACGTTATGGCCCACAAGTCAAGAAGTGCAACACCACCATCGGGTTGCCTTCAAAACTGGCATTTATCTCTTATAGGCACAACATGGTGATACATTTAATAAACAAACTGCATGTACTTGCTTCGGCCCTTCTGGCAAATTTAAAAAAACATTAAAGCTCACAAGTCAAAATGTTTGCCCACCTCTGGCCTAGAGTATATAGCTCGAACTCTTCTCTGAGTCCCAGTGAACTCTCAGTCTTCCTGATAAGAGCAGCTAGGGGCCCATATCACTGCTTAGTTCCAGCCAACACCAAATTCAGGTAGGTACAATGAATTTGCTTGTTGGGGAATGTGCAGTTTCTCTTCCAGCTTTTGTAATGTGGAAGTGGTGGCGCCCGTGACATCACTTCCAGTAAATAGTTTTTTATTTGGAAAGGAAAAACTTGACAGATATGGGGCAACTGAATGCTGGGATTGTACAACTAGCATTGTCTATAGATGAAGAGTGTGATATAGATTGGGAAACTGACATCATAGCTGATTTGACATAGGACCGGGCAGTGACGTAGGAATCACCATAGCTGCCATAGCAGCGATATGTGACCACAATGGAGCCAGCAGCTTCAGGATGTCCGGTCCCCTCCCCCCTCCAACAGATAAACCCCTCCTGTTGGCCTGTGGGGCTGAAGTCAAAAGCGAGCAGGTGAAAATGGGACTACTGCTGTCAGGGGGGACAGGGGCAACCTAGGGAGCAGCTAGGGGGGCCCGTGGCATTATCATCTCAGGGCCTGGCAGCTACAGTCCGGCTGCCAGATCGACAGGGCAGCCGACTGCAGACTCCTCTCCTTCCTACTGAAGTTGGGGGGGGGGGATAGATGTTGGTAGTGATACTTCATAAGAGACTGTCTGACAGTGAGGTCTGTGTAAGGCTGCGTCTACACTATGCTGCCCCTTAAACCATGGGGGGCATTATGGACACATCGGGGTGTGATTTGAAAAACATTTGAAAAATAAGTATTGCTCTAACACATGGCGTTTTTGCATAAATTAAGTTAAAAAATAAAGTTGAAATTCCGATTTTCAAAATTTTGACTTGACTTTGAACCTCATTTGTGCAAAATTTGTTTGTGTTAGAGACATACTTTCTTTTTTGTAGTATACCCCCAACCCTTCTCTACATCTCCAACAAGTTTGGTGTTGATACCATGTTCAGGGGCTTTGTAATTAACTCGAAATCGTCTAAATGGTCGAATTTTTTAAAATAAATTCGACCATCTCTATTTGCCATGTCGGCAATACCTTGTCCTATACTTACTATTGACAAACCGTGCCCGAAAATGTATCGGGTGTAGATTGCGTGCGCCACAAACCACGCCTATTGTTTAGGGGGGGGGGCCATAAAAACAATTTGCTAGTGAGTTCTAGCTACGCCCCTGGGACCGGGTCTTTACTCACAACTGAAAAGCTCTTACAAACCGAGAGAATGAAATGTTAAGTAGTTTCTTTAATTCTTGGTAGAAAAGGGTAACATCATGGTGTACACCCAGAAGTTCACACGTGTAAATAGCAACAATGATAATTGTTATCTTCTATATCAAACACTGTCTGATTCCCCGATAAAAACAGCGAGGACAATTTTTAAGAATGCTATACAAGAAGCAGTGAGGATGTGGGCAGAGTTCATTCATGTCACCCTGGATTTTCCTGAACTCTGCCGAAACCCATCCCCCTCTAGGTACAGGGAGGTCTTTATGTTCAGCTAGTGTTCCTTCATTCCACCATCAGAAGCAATATCTGGACCACTTTATCATATGGGGTATGATTGCCCATTCCTTATTTCTGCAGTAAACAAAAAAAAAAGTGCATGGTCCATGCAAAAAAGTCCACAGCCATATGCAGAACATGGAGATCATGGCTATAGCTTATGGTGTCTGATCCTCAGCCCATTAATAGAGATGGTCAAATTTTTTTTTTAAAATTCGACCATTTCGCCGGTTTCGACTTAATTGCAAAGCCCCTGAGCATGGTATCATCACCAAACTTGCTGGAGATGTAGAGGAGGGTTGGGGTACACTAGGAAAAAGAAAGTATGTCTCTAACACAAATAGTTTTTTCACAAATTAAGTTCAAAGTCAAGTAAAAATTTCGAAAATCGGAATTTCGACTATAACTTTGAACTTAATTCATGCAAAAACGCCATATGCTAGAGCAAAACTTTTTTTTTCAAATGTTCCCCCAACCCTTCTCTACATCTCCAGCAATTTTGGTATTGATACCCTTTTCAGGAGCTTTGCAATCAGCTCACAAAATTAGCAAGTCGAAAAATTCGACCATCTCTACCCATTAATACATCATTGATGACGTTATGGGTCAGTGTCCCTAACTGTAAGGATAGAAACATGGAAGCATACACCATGTGAATAGAAACATACAGCGTGGGTAGATTTTGTGTGGGAGAACAGAGCTGGCTAATACAATTTCTTTTGATATGTGTAAAAAAAAAGTTGCTGATTATACATAGAATGGTTATTTCTAAGTTAAAATCCATAAATTTTGCGATATGTTTTTCATAGATTGCATGTATTTTTCAGTTATCACACAGTGGTCTAAATCCATCTCATGTAACGTGTATAAAGTCCCAGGTATTCTGAGTCCTGAGCACTGCTGTGCTGAAGATCTAAAGAGCTGTCAGAGTGAAGACATCCAGGTCATGGTCTCATTGCTCATCATTGCCTATTTGGTGCTTGGATGGATCCCACAACACACCTCTGCCGGAGAACACTCAGGACAGATGAATTCTCAATGTAAACTCAGGGCAGCGCGGTCTATGTTCGAGTATGATTATCACCAGCCCGGAGATATCATTATTGGAGGATTGTTTTCTGTCCATTTGTACCCTTTTCCACGAACATTTAAATTTTCAGTTAATTTGACAGGAATCTTCTGCGCGGGGTAAGTGTCACTTACTAAACATTTGTCTAAAACCTAGGTGCCCAACCTGTGGCCCGGGGGCCACATGCGGCCCTTAAGGCGTTGTTCGGCGCCCCCCCTTGGTTCTCCACATGCGACCCTCAAAACCTAACTGTTAATGCATAGGACATAGCAACTCACCTGTGAAGTGGTCACACCCTGACCTAATCAACTTTGGCTGATACATCAGTAACATTTTCAATGTTGATCGGGAAACTAGGTCTACATATGAGCGCTGCACACAGGGGCAGGAGGGGGGTGGGGACTGTCGGGTTTTGACTGCCTGTCGGGATCTGGTCCACCACCTGCTGAGATATGTCAACAGGGGGAGAGTCTGGATCGATGTTATGTGCGGCCCTTTAGTGATGCAGAGGGCCGCACTTGTGGCCCTGCATATCAACTCAGGTGCCCACTACTGGTCTAAAAGCTCAGAAAGCGGCTATATTTTTGTCCTCTGAACTTGTGTTTCATATTTCTCTTTACAAGCTGCGATGGCTGATTATTCTCTCTGGGAAAACTTGTTATAAATGTTATATTGTTATTAACAGCTGGGGGCCGATGAAGCTGCTGTATGTCAGAGCCGTCAGATCTCGAGTAATGTCACAAAGGTTTATAGAATCTTCACACTTGTAATGTGCTCGTCTCATTCAGTGTCTGTAATTCAGCTCCAGTTGAAGCCTAATCATGGATCTAGAGCAGTGGTGGGCAACTGAGTTCATATGGAGGGCCACAAGTGTGGCCCTCCGCATCACTAAAGGGCCGCACATGACATTTTCAATCTATACTGACTTGTAGAAGCATTTTATAATGACAGCAGGCCGAGCTAGAAGACATTATTTTAAATTTTTAAATAACAAAACTTGTTTTAAATGATACTTCAAGCATTAGGGAACACTGTAGTATGGTGATGCACATTTTGTGTCATATACATCTTCAAAGGTTATGTGCCTCATAGATATCATCAAAGCCTTTGAGGATATCTATGGGGCACATATCTATGGGGGGGTCGGTTCCTTTGCCCTATGCATTAACAGTTTGGTTTTGGGGGCCGCAAGTGAAGGGGGGCCACTGAAGAACACCCAAAGGGCCACAGGTTGGGCAACTGGGATCTAGAGAGATGTGTAATTAACCATTCCAAACCAAGACAAAGGACTTTCAAGGCATCCAATAGTAAAAACACACAGTTTTAAGGTCCACATTGTCCATAATTGTTACAAATCCAAGGGTCAGGCCTGGCTACAGAACCTCATCTGGAGCCAGGCGGTGTCATAAAGAAGTTGAAAACAAGATCATGCAAACCATCCCAACGCATTTCCTGAGAAAAATGTTCTTCAGGAGTAGAGATGGTCGAATTTTTTTTCAAATATTCGACATTTCGAGGATTTAGAGTTAATTGCAAAGCCCCTGAATATGGTATAATCACTAGAACTGCTGAAGATGTAGAGAAGAGTTGGGGGCTATACTACAAAAAAACAAAGCATGTCTCTAACACAAATAGTTTTTGCACAAATGCACAAAGTCAAGTCAAAATTTCAAAAAGTAAAATGTAAACTTGTATTTTGAACTTGATTTATGCAAAAACTACATGTGCTAGAGCTAAAAAATTTTTACAATGTTCCCACAACCCTTCTCTACAGCTCCAGCAATTTTGGTGATGATACCATGTTTAGGGGCTTTGTAATCAGCTCACAAAGTTAGCAAGTCGAAAAATGTGACTATCTCTAGTCAGGAGATGTCTTTGTTGCATATGGTTAGTCTAAAGTGGATGGAAAAGAAGGGAAATCCATGAGGCCTGGCATGGGCAGTTAATGGGTTCTATGTATGCATGGGCTAGACCAGTGGTGGCCAACTGAGTTGATATGGAGGGCCACAAGTGCCGCACATAAAATTTTCAACCTGCTTATAAAGGTAATTTGCCCCTATTCTCAGGTTGCAATATGCCGAAATATATATTATACAATCACCCTACATTCATTGGTGGAATAGTGGGAGCATAGGCACTCAAGCGAGGGACTTGCTCAAACGCCCTCTGGGTCGCTGGTTGGCTTTGACATACGCCTATCACATAGGTTTATCGCCTCTCTTCCTCTTCCTGCTCTAAGAAGTTCCCGGGCAAGAACCTGTCAGTGGTGGATCGGTGGACAGGTGAGTTCCTATTAGAGATGGTCGAAATGAATAAAATTCGATTCTACTTAAATTCCGAGTTTCCCAATCGAATTTCGATTCGACTGCGAGATTTTGACTGTTTTCGAGTCAAAATTTCTAAAGTCGAAAATGTGCATAACGCCCAAAATTTGCATAAAACACTCATAAATTTGCATAAAGCCTACAATTCGCATAAGGTCAAAAATTCACATAAGGTGGAGAATGTGGATTTGCTGTATGAGCTGTAATAGAAGAATCCGTGTACATAGTAGCAGAGCTTTACAA
>CM070032.1:235268927-235293575 GCA_036250615.1 Ptychadena robeensis | reverse complement strand
GTTTATAGTCGGGATGATGGCACATTGGGGACAGGGAAGCTGGCTAATTTGTTACAAACTGATTGCAGGTGATTGGCCAACATGTGCGTTCAAGCCAAATACATGATGGTTGGTCGCCCGAAAATAAAGGGGTTCCCACCTTGCAGTTTCGACCTAAATAGCCCGCAGATCAGATAGTACAGGTGTAGTGTAGTCACACGGATTAAAGGTGAAGCTGTCCCCTTTAAGGCTAAGGCCCAGGAGGCTTTGCAGCCAGAGGAGTTAAAAGCCAGATTCCAGGAAGAGGAAGCCCAGTCCAGAGCAGGGAGACCTGATGCGCCAGAAGCAGCCAGGCACACTAGCTGGCTCCAGGCTCTGCGTGCTCACCCGTCTATGCTGGCGTGCGTACAGCCTGCAGACCAAATAGTACGCGCTACTCTCCTCAGACCCAGTTGCCAGCCACTTTGTCCCATTTGCGGTCACCTGGAATATCCTTTTCAAGTGGGGTGGGCCCAACACCTATTCCCGATTGATCCAGTGCTGGTCGGGCTGTGCAGCTGTGGCTCACCTGTTAACTATTCGGATCCACATTCCCTCTACCTGAGAAGTGGACCTGTCCTCGTGTATTAAGGGACAGGTTGAAGCTTGCAGCATCAGTTAAAGAGACTGTTCTTCTGCATTTTTTAAAGTCGTTTACCGTAAGTTACCAGCATCAATTTCTGTTTTGCTGTGGTTTGGTTAATGAAGGGGTTTCTAGCAGTATATCCGTCATTGGTTGATCCTGAGCCTGTACACAGGTACTTTTTGTGGCCGATCCTGTTGTAATTAGTTACTATGGATGGGGAGTCCCCTCCAAGTTAATTGGCTACAATCTGCCGGGAATGCCCTGCGTTAGTGGCGCACACTGGATTCCTGTCAGTTCTGTAGCCGATTCATGACAGCGTGACGGCACCCCGCTGTGAGGAGTCTGCTACTAGCCGGCCATAGATCGAGGCGTCTATGGCCGGCTTTAAAACACATTGAGCCATTAATGATGGATTCATGGGCTTGTAGTGTAATGGATGTTCACTAGAATTCATATTCATTTGGCAATGAGTTAATGTTTTCTCTAGACAGTATGGGGTTCTGACGTATCATTAAGGGTATAAACATGATTGATACTAGGGGACTAGGGTTTTTTCTCATTCTCAACAACTAAAGTAAGTTCCTGCATCTTCAGCCAGGATGTCCCTGTGGGAGATAAGCTGGCCATAGACGAACAGATTCCGGCAGATTCCTGCCATGACATCATCACTCATGGTCGATCTGCTGAGAGATTGGCAGCAATACAACCTGTCTATGCCCAGCTTTAGGCCTAGTATCCAGGCCTGAGGGTCATCTTAGCCATGTAAGTGTCATTCCCTATCGGGCTAAGGTTAGAGGAAGGAGGAATGCCCTTTATTAGATGGATTAGATGTCTCCAATACAAATACCAACTCCTGGGTTAGAGCCTCAGCCAAGCTTTGTAACTGTTAACTCTATGGACTGTGCCCTGTCTCTGGGTTTAGAGACAGAGAAGGACTGTATATATTATTGCTGCTGAGAGAAGTAACGTTTATTCCCTTTGTCAACACATGTGTGGACTCCTTTATTTATTCTATCAGGCCCCTGTGTAAAGCATTTAATTGCTCAAAAAATCTGAGTAACCAGGGGGCACTACAGCTTAGGGAGTGAAAAGCCTGCAAACGTTTTGTGGGTAGTAGTTTACCAATATGCAAAACAAGTCTGGGTCATGCTATAGACTGAGGCGCGGCCCAGATAAACTATGACCATTTACTGCTCGACTGGGCAGTGGTCATGTAGATCCTCCTGCTGACACAAAATAAACACCTTGGACTAAGTTGGGTGATACGACCAGCCAATTCCTTGGTTCCTGGATCATCACCAGTGGGGTGCCTGACACTGTCCTGGCGTGAGAGACTGTACCTTCCAATGTGGCAGTCATGCAAGTAGTTGCCACGCTGTCCTGATCCTAGTGAGAGGGGAATTTTGTGACCAGTAATGTACAAGAACCCTGCTAGCCCACTCCCCACAAGGGGATCCTACAGCTGCTCTGATCCGTCCCTTGAACAAGGAGGACATTTCTCCCTGGAGAAGACAGAGCCCTCCATACCACCTGGACTGGTTCTGCTTGGGTCATCCTCACCCTACTGTGACTGCCTAGAGTGGAGACCTCAACAGTCCCCTAATAATCCTACAGAGAGATTTAATGGTTGTGAGATACCAGTTCCCAAGTCACCCTCATGCCCATGCCCATACCCAGAGAAGGAGAATGAGATCAGACACTCCCTAAATATCCCTGATGGCGAACAACATGTCTCCCATTGAAGTGATCAGTATCACTAGAGATGGTCGAATTTTTTGACTAGCTGACTTTGTGAGCTGATTGCAAAGCCCCTGAACAAGGTATCATCACCAAAATTGCTGGAGATGTAGAGAAGGGTTGGGGGAACATTTAAAAAAAAAATTCTTTGCTCTAGCACATGTAGTTTTTGCATAAATTAAGTTAAAAATTCCGATTTTCGAAATGTTTACTTGGCTTTGAACTTAATTTGTGCTAAAACTATTTGTGTTAAAGCTATACTTTTTTGTAGTATACCCATGACCCTTCTCTACATCTCCAGTAAGTTTGGTGATGATACCCTGTTCAGGGGCTTTGAAAAGAACTCAAAATTATTGAAATGGTCACATTTAAAAAAAAAAAAAATTTCAACCATCTCTAAGTATCACCTGGTTGAAGGTTGAGTTGTGGGGAACAAGGACATAGTAGTAACCTACCCTGCTAATGTGAGAGCCCAACAAGTGCTTCTAAGCATAAATGTCATCCAAGGACTGCGCCTGGATGACATCAGGAAACAACACTTTTTACACTTAACAGTCTCAGGCAACTGTGTCAAGGTCTTTAGAGATTTCAAAATGTTGATGTATTGGTTGAACCTGGTCAGGAGCTCATGGTTTCAATGAATGTGGGGTATTGGTATGGATTGCCAGTTCGACTGATAGCTGAATCTCTCTGTATTACCAACAACATCCCAGGGAGCCCTGTTGTCCACTCAAAGTCCAGAGGGAGGTTGTTCACAAGGCTTTCTCCTGCTGAAGATCTACAGATTCTCTAGTCACAATGATCTATGTTTGGGATAACGCTTGAACAATATGCTCATGAGAATTTTCAGTGGGCCCCTATCTTACCAGGGTTGGTAAGTGCAAGTGTGGTCAAGTGTAGCACAATGCACAGCCAGGAAACCACTCATGAAGAAGCAGGCACTGTCCCCTTTAATATTCTGCCACATAATCCATCTGAGGGCAATAAAAAATCAGATATCACTCATTGAGGGCCAGGTCATAGTGGACCATTCTGATGAGACAGGAGTAGCTGGGTTAACCCCCTGTTCCCAGACCTGGGACCATTTTATTTTAAAGCGGTGTGTAGGCATCCAGGGAGCCAAAAAGCACACAGGTACTATGGACCACAGACCATTCCCCAGATAGACTTAAACGTATTAATCTGTGAGTATGGTTTCATGTGTTGTCTGCCCACAGGCTCCCCCACTTTTCTCCTTGGCTTTTGGGTTCGATATCACATTTCTCTTCTCCATCCTAGGGGAAATTTTTCCTCTTCACTCACTCTGTTATGGCATGGTATGGCGATGCATAGAGGAGTTACACACAGTGGTAACAAAATGTATATTATAGAAGACCAAATCACTGCTCCACCATAAATAACAAGCCCTCAGTAACAAACCTGTACCCAATCTACACCAGCACGGCCCCCTGCCAGGAGGAAAAATACTCTTGTAGGAGGGAGGTAATAAACAACAACAGTGTGGATGAGTGGCCTGAGAGGGTGGTCCAGGCCTAGCAGTGTGGTGTGGGGGAAGAGTGGCATTGGGGTTCCTGACTGGTGCAGACACTCCTCTTTTGATCTGGGAATTCTGTCTGTACAGCAAGTGAGGGAGGGGAAAAGGGGAGGTGGCCTGTCCTGCACCTGGCTCAATGCCCTTCCTGCCCTCCTACTGCCTCCTCCAGGGTTGGGCTTGCGCCTGCCCCCTCCCCCCCTCTCTGGGATTATACATGACCCAGGCTTTGTCCCTTGATCCAATGGTTGGGTGGTGATTTTATGGCTTTTTTTCTTGATTTGCTTTTGTACATATTTAGCCTATTTCATTCAATGACACACATCCACACGCCATTTGTCAGGCGCACACACTTTTCCACCCTTGAATTGTAGTGTCGTGGGGTGCCATGTAGTGCATCTACTCACACGACCAGATTCTTTAGAAGGATGTCTTCTGCTCAGCACACTGGCACAAAGCTCACACACCACGAACGGAAGGTCCAGACAACGAAGTATGGGATATTTACAAGTTTTCCATCAGGAATGATATTTAAAGTCATTTTACCATCACCTAATTGGCACGGATGGGGCATCAATCTTTGGAGTTACAGTTCCAAACATTTGTGCCTACTTGTTGTTGGTTACCTTGTATGGGCTGAAGGCTCTCTCACCAGAAAGGAGTTTTAGCAGTCTCACCCAGGAATCCTGCATCTGGGGACACATTTGTGGAGTCTGTATCAGGACAGCATCAGAAAAAAAGCCCAGGAAGGGATTGGCTTAAGGCCAGTAGTTGGGCAGAATAGAATTGATACACTTAGGTAAGGAGTAGAGAGGGGGAAAAAGACAAACAGCCGTCTGGACATGTACCCAACCTCATGTACGCAGCAGGTGCAAAACCCTTGAGGGGCAAGTGCCAAACATACATATATACAGTGAATAAATAGGAATAGTGCACAGGGCAAGGTATATATACAGTCAAAACATATACACAATTGGTGAATAAGCCCTGTCACTACCCTAGGCTAGGGAAAACCCAAGAATATACAAGCATTTATAATAATGTTATTATCGTATTTTTTGGACTATAAGATTCACTGGACCATAACACACACCCTGTTTTTAGAGCCAGAAAAAACGAAAAAAAAATTAGAATGTTCTCAGTTGAAAAATGCTTTTCCTGCAGTATCCAATTTCAGCCACAGCAATGGTGTCACTAGAGAGCACACTTCAGGCAAAAGGGGAGGGGGCGCGGTGGATTCTGCACCGTGTTTCTCTGCTGTACTGCTTCTGCCAACAGCTCTCTGCTGATAGAAGCAGTACAGTGCAGACAAGGGATGTGGCTGTGGCAGGAAGCCAAGGCCGTGGGGAACGCTCATTCGGAAGCCAAGGCCACGCATTCGGATGTTGGTTTATCATCACATACAACTCCCCACCTTCACCTATTCGCCATCTGGACCCCTTATTTCACCTCACCATAACACATGGCTTACACTTTCTAGGTTCCTATTTCACATTTACACTTCACTCCCTGATATTCAAGTCCTCATTACACATGTTACACCCATTACTCATCTCACACTCCCCTTACCTTTACATCCTCACATATACATTTTCATTCCCCCTGGTTCACACACCACCTTCACTAACTCATCCCTCACACACTCCACATTCCCCACACCCTAGTAAGTTTTTGCCCTCTCCTACATCCTGTCACACATGTCCCATTATTTTACTCTTACTGCACATTTAAATTTAAAATTCAACATATTCTCAGAATTTTCCACAATGTAACATTCTTAAGTCTTCATGCCCCTACACCTATTCTATTCAAATTTTTTGTACCCACACTCTCTTAACAGCCCATACACTCTTTCTATCTTCTCATTTTCATCACATACCCACCCATCATCACATACCCACTCCTAAGCCGGCCATAGTTGCGGGCGACTGACCACCGTGCTCGCTCCTACCGAACACATAAAGGTCGGTCGCCCGCAACTACAGGGGAGCCTACCTTGAGGATCCGACCAAAAGAGCCGGCAGGTCGGATCGCACACGGATCCGTCCTGCTGGTTCTTTTTTTGCCCAATCCTCCGATCCTGCTGCAGGCAGTTACCTCGGAGGGGGAGTCTCCTCCCCCTCCAAGTTAATTGGCTACAATCTTACTTGTGTAAGTGGAACACACAGGATTCCTGTCAGTTCTTGACGTCACCACGCTGTGAGGAGTTTGCTAAAACCCGGCCATAGATCAATAAGTCTATGGCCAGCTTTAGATGCTTAGTAATTTGGGGCACTTTGGATCCTTGGATCAGTGGGTTGGATGGGTATTTTGGACCCATAAGAGGTGTGTGGGGGGATTCGACACTCGCACTCCATGGAGGGTGGGTGTAGCGTGTGGTGGGCGGGAAATGGGGTGGGGCTGTTGAAGAAGAGGCGGGGAGGGATTGGGAAGCCACAAGGAGGGCGGGTAACTAGTAACTACTTGACTAGTCTTGAGCGCGAATATTCAAAATTCAAATATATTCGTAGAAGATTAGCTTTTCAACATTTCACAATATTTCGCGAATGTTGTGTAAGATATTCGCAATGCTTCCACTGGCATACATTGCGAATATATGTATTGTTTTTACTTTTTTTACTAAATTGGTTACAAACTTTAAAAATTTTGGTAAGGATTGCTGAAAATTCTATTATTTTATTTATTTTTTGTTATTTAGACACAATTTTAGGACAAAGCCTTTAGGGCATATGAAGATATGGATACTTTCTGATAAACAAATCCCATCTAGATATGGGTTCATATGAGAAAGAGGTCTTCTTTAGAGATGCTTTCGACTTGTTAAATTTCAGCCCCTGAACATGGTATCATCACCAAACTTGCTGGAGATTTAGAGAAGGGTTAGGGGAACATTTTAAAGAAGAAAGTATGTCTCTAGAATAGGTTTTGAATAAATTAAGTTCAAAATTAAAGTCGAATTTCCAAATTTTCCGAATTTCCGACATTTTGACTTGACTTTGAACGTAATTTGTGCAAAAACTCTCTGTGTTAGAGACATACTTTTTTCGTTCAAATGTTCCCCCAACCCTTCTCTACATCTCCAGCAAGCTTGGTGATGATACCATGTTCAGGGGCTTTGCAATTAACTCGAAATCGTCGAATATCTGAAAAAAACTTGGATCATCTCTATTTGGGTTGGAATACTAAGATAAAGCATTGTGGAAGGTTATGAGTTTGTAAATATTAACATGCCCAGAAATCGCCTTTTTGGGCAACCAAGGAGGATAATATAGTGTGGTTGAGTACTTATTGTTGGAATCCTATTAGAGCAACCATTAATTGGAGCTTCCCACAGATGCAGGTGGAGCAGATGAATTTGCAGCACATATTTACGATCATCGATGTCAAAGTCAGGGACTGGGTGAATGGAGGATTTTAGCATTAACAAAAACTGACATCATTTGTGAGTTGTGTGTAGATTTAGTTTGGGGCTTAACATTCGCCAATAGTTAGCTAGTATTTCATTCAGGCAATACTGTGGAAGTTTCAGCTATTACCCCATTGACGGTCCATTTGGCACACATATGCCCATACTGTGCTCACAATACTTAACTTTTCAACCACAGAAATCTCAGGTTTTCCTCAGACATATTTAGCCTGAGGGAAACAATCAGACAAATATTGAAGAACATCCTGACTCAATTCCAGGTTTCATTTGCAGCACCTGCTATCACAGATGGACCCTGGGAAATGTTCTCTTGTGAGCTTTGCTGCTAAAATGGGACTAGTGATGGCCACAGGGTTCGCTTGCCAGACAGTCCACATCAGACCCTACATGTTCTATTTCCTTCTTGGGGGCGAACAGTACGGGTGTTCCACCCATCCCCTTCTCCGGCGAGTAGTGTGGGTATTCTTTTTTAGATCCCTGTGTGGCTGAACCGGCTGGCAGAAGTAAAAAAGGGATGCGAAAAAGATTTGGCCAGCAGAAGAATACCTTCTATGCCAGCGTCTGTCAAGTTAATTTCTTAGATCCCTGCACAGCTGCCCACTTGTGCAGGGATCTAATAGAATGATTTTGAGACCGGCGGTGAGGGTATTCTTCCGCTGGCTGGATCAACCATGCAGGGATAAAAAAAACTATCCAGCTGGTGAAAGAATACCCACACCGCTGATGTTATTTAGTCTGTAGATGTTGAGGGACACGGATGCGCCATTGGAGTTGGCCATTTGCTGCGGACGTTGGTCTGTGGTCCAATGAATGATCTGCTGATGTTCGGCCATCACTAAATGTGACAACTGTAATTATTTGTCTATTACTGACATCTACGTGAAACTCTTATTACCCCTTGTCTTCCATCTGCCCTGGTCTTACTTGACCCTGACCACATTTCTGTCTGAGGATTTTGGATATCTAGCTTGGATTGTGTTCTGTGTATGACATCTATCTTGGTCCTCACAGACACTTCTGAAATGCAGACCTAAAGCAGGGGAATACACATGTAGATTACAGTGCAACTGCCCCTTAATCTATCACTTTGCACATCCATTCCCATTTGATGAAGACCCTGGTCCTATGTTGTGAGAGCTGGTCTGGTGTCTGCTCTCTTGGCTTCCTCCAGCTCCCAGCCAGTGAGACACAAAGTGGCTTGCCTGCCCCCCCCCCCCACAGCTGTGATCCCCCCCCTTCCCTGCTGGGAGCCAGTCACAGCATGTAGGTTGTGTGCTGTGTGGGGGCAGCAGTCACAGCACTTTTGCCTCTGCTAATGGACATGTTGGAACCCTGTTCAATCTAGTTTTTCAAGCTAGATCTATAGAATAGAGATGGTCCAATTTTTCGACTCGCTAACTTTGTTAACTGATTGCAAAGCCCCTGAACATGGTATCATCACCAAAATTGAAGATTTAGAGAAGGGTTGTGGGAACATTTGAAAAAATAAAGGTTTGCTCTAGCACATGTAGTTTTTACATAAATTAAGTTCAAAGTCAAAGGAAATAGTAAAGGGTTGACCACATTTAAAACTATTCTTCAATTCAGCCAGTAGATGTCACTAGCAGCAGTTCACTCTCAGCACAACACATCACCTCCTCACTGATCGGAAGTGGGGCAGGCTGCACAGTCTACTACTCTCCTCTGCTCTCCTCTCTGGCTGGCTGTAACTGTGTCCGTGGGAGCTGCAGAGGGATTGTAGTTTCCTCGGACACAGAGAGAGGGTTAGATGGCAGTTCATCTATATCTCTCTCTTTATTGCTTATACCAGCAGGGCTGTGAGCTCTGCTGGCATAGGCAATTATACAGTACAGATGGAAGAGCCGGACACTGTCAGCTCCTCCAGCTCCCCAGCTAATCTCCATGTCGGGAAAGCTGGCGGGAAGCCAAGGCATTCGCACCATAAGACACAGGAACTTTTTCCCCCCAATTTTGGGGGTGAAAAAGTGCATCTTATGGTCCGAAAAACATGGTATATAAGAAAAAGAAATACAATAACTCTAAAATGTTCTCACAGAAAATGTTTAAGGCAAAATGATTGTTATTGTAATTTCAAAGAAATATGGTAGAATATTAGAATCTCACAAACTTATTTCATAATGAAACTACATAAATGTTATTCAGCTCATTTCAAGGCTAGATAATGCAGAGTACCAGCAATATAAGTGGCGTTGTCCTGAATATGGGATATTGTGGGGAAGCTTTTTATAGAACTATTTTAAAATAACATTTCTATATAGAAATTACTTTGCTCTATTTCCCAGCAAACCTGTTTTGGTATTGAGGTCGGGTCTGAATATAATTATATAACAGTAGGGGAAAAATATACAACCAAGAAGTCCGGCACTGGAAGTCATGATAGCAAAGATCTCCACAGCCACCATGTATTTCCCTCTGGTGCTCAGATAGGCCGGGATCATGGCAATCCAGACACTGCAGAACACCAGCATGCTGAAGGTGATGTACTTGGCCTCATTAAAACTGTCCGGTAATGTCCTGGCTAAAAAAGCTGTAATGAAGCTCCCAGCTGCCAGGATCCCCATATACCCCAGGACAGAGTAGAAGCCAATAACTGACCCTTCATTACACTGAATGATGATCTTTCCCTGATAAGAGTGAGTGTCCTGATCCTGGAAGGGAGGAGAAATAGACAACCAAGTGACACAGATTATGACTTGAACCAGTGAGAACACACACATTATGGAGGTGGGTAGTTTGGTTCCCATCCATTTCCTCCAGGAACTCCCTGGTTTGGTGGCTTTAAAAGCAATGTACACCATGATACTCTTGGCCAGTAGAGAAGAGACAGCCACCGAGAAGATGACACCAAAAGAGGTTACACGCAGAAGGCATGTTGCATCTACTGGACGGCCGAGGAACAAGAACACACAGAGGAAGCTCAGCATGATGGAGACCAGCAGAAGATAGCTCAGGTTCCGGTTATTGGCTTTCACAATGGGGGTGTCCTGGTAATGTATAAAAATCCCCAATATTGCTCCAGTCAGAAGACAACAGAAGATGGAGACGGCTGAGAATACGGCAACAATGTTGTCATCAGTGTAGGAGAGAAACTCCGCTAGTTTGGGAACACATCGATCCTTCTTCTCATGTGGCCATTCCTCATCAGGACACTTCATGCAGTTCTTACTGTCTGTGGGAGGACAAATACAATCACAATGAGCTTCTGTGTCAATTATCCTGTAGTGTGGATGAAAAGCAAGATGCCAAAAGCACTTCTCATATGTACAGAGAGTACAATGCTAGAGGCAAAACGAGAGACAAAAGTTTTTTAAAGATACAACAAAGTGAAAAAAGATATATTGGGAGAATGAAAAACATGATAAAGGACCTATTCGGCCCCTTTTGGCCTAAGTCCTAATTGGTCCCTTTCGGCCTAAGTCCTAATTGGTCCCTTTTGGCCTAAGTGTAGCTGTAATCACCTGTTCCTTTGCAACAATACCCCACCACCATTGCAGGGACAGTCAAGCAAACAAATAATCATGCTCTCTATGTAAACTTACAGATATAGGTTTTCACCATTAAAAACCATTATCCAGCCCCATCTAGAAGCCACTCATGATACTGCAGTTAATTAACCTATGAAATGCTGGAAGCTAGGCAACACTAAAGAATGCAACTGCCAGATGGCATGAGGAAAAAGCAAATCATTTGGAATTATGGAGCTTTTCTTTACCATCGTGTCATCTCAGTTTAATTTAATATATATATTTATCTCCATATATTTTAGTATACATTTACATAATGTATACAAGTAAAAAAGTTTTCGAATAGACAAATATTTTTTCACAAAAATAGTGGGCTTTTTAGGCACTGGATTCATGCATTAAATGAAAATTAACATTAATTTACATATAAATTACAAAAAACACAGTCAACCTGTAACAATTCAGGTTGATCTTTACACATATAAAACTATGTCCGTGTACAGGTTGAAAAACAGACAGAAAACCATACTTGTCTTCAATTCTTGTATCGACATGTTTCGCCCAATTAACGGGCTTCTTCAGGACAGACAAGTATGGAATGAATTTCCAAAACTCCAGATTAGCCTGGAGCATATGAGGTCTCAGAACACCCCAGTGTCTTAGACTTAAAGTGTAGATACAGTCGTCTACAGAACTTGTTCATCCCACTGGTTGTTTGCTCCAGAGAGTCAATCAGTGTGCAGAACCAATTGTGAGTAAGTGTACCCAGATATAAAACACCAGGACTTCCTCTGGAGAAAGGTATTCAGACCAAGACAAGTGGACAGGGTCAGGAGCTGCTGGCAAGGGACTCCTGAGCCTGTCCACTTGTCTTGTTCTGAATATTATCCCTCCAAGTCTTTATGTTGGGATTTTAGAATGATTAGTATCTATGTTGTGAGTATTAGCATAGGGGGAGGAGTTGAGTTGTAAAGCAAAAGAGAACTGAGAAACGTCTGACATCACAAGTCTAAAAAAATCTGTTTGTTGGCAGCAAGAGGGAGAAGACTATTGCATGTGAGTCAATCTCTTCCCTGACTGCCAGTATAACATGATGATTAGGGATGGTCGAAAAATTCGCAGTGCGAATTTTTAAGTAGAAATTTCGAATTTTGATGGGGTCATTCGACTTTTCGCCGAAAAAGTCGAAAATCAGCCTGATACTTCAACTTAAAAAAAGAACTTTGCTTTTGATTTGCCGTGCCGCTATTTCGCGTGCGAGTATCGCCATTTTATTTAAAATTTTCGCATGCAGCAGTGATTGGAAAAGTCGCATTGCCGTAAATTCGCATTGCCGTAAATTCGCATTGGCGAAAATTCGCATAGTGCTAGTTAACTTTGTCAGCTTATTGCAAAGCCCCTGAAAATGGTATCCTCACAAAAATTGAGTGTAGCGAGTGTTGGTGGGGACATTGCTTGAGATTCGAGCCGGTTTTGGGGACATTGCTGGAGAGGTAGAGATGGTTTTGGGGGCCATTGCTGTAGATGTAGAGAAGGTTGGTGACATTTCTTGGAGATGTAGAGAGGGTTGGTGTGGGACCATATTTGCTGGATATTTAGATGAGGTTGTGGTACATTGCGGGCAGATGTCTATTACGGGGTTGGGTTTGAATTGCTGAGCTAGTAGAGACTGGTTGAGTGGTGACATTGCTGGAGATGGTAAGAAGGGTTTGGTGGGGCCATTGCTGGAGATGTAGATAAGGGTTTGTAGGGGCATTTCTGAGATGTAGAGAATGGTTGGGTCCATTCTTTTAGCATGGTATAGAAGGGTTGGGGACTTTGCTGTGCGATGTAGAGAAGGGTTGGTGGACAATTGCTTGAGATGTAGATAAATGTTGGGGGGGACATTGCTGGGTCCGAGTAAGCGAAGGTTTTTGGAGGGTACATTTCTGTGAATGTAGAGAAGGGTTGGTTACACAGTGCTGGAGATTAGAGAAGGGTTGGGGGGGGACCTTTCTGGCGTTTTATAGAAGGGTTTTGGGACAATTCTGTGAGATGTAAGACGGGTTTTGGGGGAACATTGCTGTAGAGATAGAAGAGGGTTGGGGGACATTGCTGATTTGTATAGAAGGGTTTAGGACTTTCTTTGAGATGTAAATAAGGGTTGGGGGGACATTGCTGGATTGTGAGAGAAGTTGTTGGGGAGGACCTTGCTGGAGATTTGAGAAGGTTTTGGGGGTTGGTACATTTGCTAGATATGTCAGAGATAAGATGTAAGGTATTGTGGGGGGTGACATTGCTGGAGATTATAGAAGGGTGGTTGGACATTGCTGGAGATGTAGATAAGGTTTAGGTGACCATTGCTGAGATGTGAGACGGGTGGTGGGACCTTGCTGGAGTTGTAAGAGAAGGGTTTGGGTGGTTACATTGCTGGAGTGTATAGCAGGGTTTGGGGGACATTTGCTGGAAAGATGTCGAGAAGGTTTGGGGACTTGATGGAGATGTATAGAGTGGTTGTTGTGGACTTTCTGGGATGTAGAGAAGGGTTGGGTGGACCATTGCTGGTAGATTTAAATACGGGTTGGGTGGGGAATTGCTGGAGAATGTCAGATAATGGTTTGGGGGACTTGCTGGAGATGTAGAGACGGGTTGGGGGACCTTGCTGGAGTTGTAGTAGAAGGTGTGGGGAACATTTTAAAACAATAAAGTTTTGTCTCTAACAAGTCAAGTTTGTGTATAACTTGGGGTTAAATCTCAGCTCTATATTGTAAAAGCTCTGCTACTATGTACACTGATTCTTCTATTACAGCTCATACAGCAAATCAAATTTTCCTCCTTATGCGAATTTTAGGCTTTATGCGACTATTTGAGTGTTTTATGCGAATTCTTGGCGTTATGCGAATTTTCGACTTCGACTAGAAATTCGCAGTCGAAATTTGATTGGGAAACTCGAAATTTAAGTAGAATCGAATCTTATTCATTTCGACCATCTCTAATGATGATATGGACATGTACTGCAGGGATGTCCTACTTATGACATACACATTACCTATAGTGGGGACATCTGCCCTGACCTCATTATAAAAATAAACTCTACCAGATATATTGGACATCTCTCCCTCCGGACACGGGACACACTCATAGCAGCATTTATGAATTGAAGATCCAGATTTCTTCCTGTTACCAGGATTACAGGGTTCTGAGCACCGAGACACCGGAACCTGGAAACACAAATATTATTTTATTATTTATTTGTAAAGGATCATCATATTCTGTGAGGGTATACACACCAAGTGATGAAGAACAAGACAGATGTGTTCTCTTTTTTCTTTCATATGATTTGCATTATTTCTAGCATGAATGTTAACAATACTCACTAATGTACAATACTCACTAATCTACAATATTTACATTAATTCCCTTTCAAAGTGAACAAGATGTACTACTTTAGGACATAATCTTAATTTTTTTAAAATAAATTGATCTATCCTACCAATATTTTTTCTTCTGTTAGCATAAAAAGACTCAACATTCTTCTGGTTTTGGCAAAATTGGTGCTACAAGTAGTGATAGCCGAACTGTTCGCCGTGTGGACAGTTTGACCCGAACATTGAATGTTCAGTTATCTTCTCGCCGGCAAATAGTATGGTAGGTAGTTCTACCCGCCCCCTTTTGCCGGTAAGAAGTAGATTATTTTTCCTCCGGCCAGACCTTTCTGCGCCTGGTCTATTTTTACTAGAGACCGGGTAGAGACAACCGATCTCTAGTACTATACCAGGCACCAGCCGGATGTGAAGTCCGACCGACGTCACTCCCGGTTTAGGAACAAGGTACTGCGCATTCCATATGCCAGAAGTGGCGTCGCTGCCTCAGTTCTGGTATAGTTCCCATTCAAATTCCCTGCCCAGGTCTCCGCAAACCGCCTCCGATCCGCCTGTTCGCAGAAGCCCAAAGTTAAGCCATCACTACCCGATGATAGGACACTGTGTTATGTTTTTTTAAAAGCCAAAATATGCGACAGGTCTTATTTGCAAGAGGGTTTCTTATTCTGCTCACTCAGTGAAGGGGAATGGGACAATGAATGGAACAGACTCACTTTTTTTTGGGTTCTACCGGCCGCGTAACAGACTCCATACCATAAGGCAGGGATCAGCAGCTTGTCCTTCCTGACGTGGAGGATTCCTGCTGCACTCTGAACTGCAGCCAGTCCTGACGAAGGCACACATTTACCGAATGGGAGATTCAGGCATGGATCAGTGGGTGTCTTATTTAAGGTGAGTGTCTGATTTGGGGGGGGGGGGCTTATTTGCAGGGGGTGGCTTATTTCACAGTTTTCTGCAAAAATCAGAGGGTGTCTTATTTGATGGGGATGTCTTATTATCGGGGAAACATTGTAGCTACAAGACATGCACTTTCATTTCCATTCCTAAACAAAAGTATATGCCGACCTGAGCTTAGGTTAGCTCTGCTTCCAAATCCCAACAGGATAATTTTTATCATGACGATTCCTTATAGGATAATCCCTATCAGGACATCAGGACAGCACAAATTAGGATAGCTCTTATCAGGACAACCAACATCAGGACAACTCAAATTAGAAAAGAGCTATTAGAATTTATGTTTTGTTTATAATAACATTTTAATTCAATTGGAAATGTGGACTTTTTTTTTTACTTTGAATTGTATTGGATGTGGTTATCACTGTATCCAGTACAATTCCCTTTGACACCCTCTTTCCTCTGATGAACACACCAGGGGAGGGAGGGTTAACTTCAAAGGGGCACATCTGGGGAATCACACTAAAACTGTTTTTTGCATAGAAAACTGTTTTTGTGCAATTTACTTTTAAATGTCCCACTGCTGCCCCGATGTGACAGGACAGCAGGTTTCTTAACTTCCTTGGCGTTATGATTGTCACAGATTGTTATTAGAACAAACTGTCCCTGTGCCAGGATTGGACATTCGGCCTCTTTTCGTGTGCCAAGCACTTCATCTTCTCTTGGTTTTATTTGATTGCAGTATATGAGGACAAATTGTCTCCTTATTATTATTTATCCAGGATTAATATTTACTCACCTCATTGTTGAACTTCCATGTTATGGCTGTAATGTTTATCTGAAATTGTTGATCTTCCGGTGCCCAGAATGTAAAGTTCCCCACATCATTGTACATCACAGTGTCATTGTCCTAATGGACCCAATTTGTTATTTTGTAATGATAAACAAATTCTCCGTATTCATTAAAAAATGGAGTCGGCTCATTGAAACCAAACGCATATTTAATTTTTGTTAAATGCTGATGCAACTTCTACATGAAGAGAAAAAAGTGTCAGTTAAGGGAAAGCAATCCATCAATATTTGTAGTGAAACCAATCTTAATATCATACACCCTTCACCCCCCAAATATTTATGACTTTATTTCACTTGGCTGTGGTCCAGGAAGTATTTGTGTATATTCTAAATCCTGTGAAAAGTGTTCTATCCAGGGGTGCACATAAGTGGTACCCTGGTACTCAGAAGGGGCCAAAACCTAGCTCTGTGTACCGGCATTATTGTCACACAGCTCATATGCGTACTAACAACTTGGAGGCGCTCCGTGTCTGGGCGGCCGCAGCTAAATGTTACATGTATACAATTTATGTCACTGGGATAACCGCAGGGAAACATGAATAACTATGAAAGGTTGCAGTTAGGGGGGTTACACTGGGAACACACTGTTACACTGGGAATGCAAATTACTAATCCAAAAAAAAAAAACTGACTTCTAAGGGTGTTGGAGATCTGGGGGTGAAAGTCAGAGTACGCATATGTAAGGGTAAAATCTGACAAGAGAAAAGCACTGTGTGACAGTTTAAATGTGACTATAAAAGGAATGACATTTGGACTGCCAGTAGTCTCAGGGGTTAGTTACTAACCCAGAAAATGTCAGGGAGGAGTACAGTATTGTACTGTGAGAGTTACATGTGACCCAAAGTCAGCTGGTGACCTGTGGATGGAGACAGCTAATCGGAGGATCAATCCGGAACAGGAAGGTCCATCTGCAGCAGAATCTACCATGCAGGAGGCTGACACAGAGGACAGTGAGGGAGACATTGAGGAAGACCACCCTACATATGGGGTGAATACCACACCCCCTCTCCTGGTACTCATCTGAGGAGTTATGTGCACCCCTGATTATATCATGATGTTATGATGTGTTTTAAAATTACAGTTGCAAGAAAAAGTATGTGAACCCTTTGGGATTACATGGAGTTTTGCATGTATTGAGCTGGCCATACACCTGCAGGATTCTCTGTCAGATTTCCTTCAGATCAGATCAGATCTACCAACAACCATGTAATATGAGGACCTTTCTACACCTTCCAATCACTATGTATTGTATCAGGGAGGTCACTATACTACATGGTTGTTGGTAGATCTGATCTGATCTGAAGGAAATCTGACAGAGAATCCTGCAGGTGTATGGCCAGCTTAGGTCATAAAATGTGATCTGATCTTTATCTCAGTCACACCAATAGAAAACACACTTAAATAATACTACACACACATTCTATGTTTTCATGTTTTTATTGAACATAACATGTAAACATTCACAGTCCAGGGTGGAAAATGTATGTGAACCTTTGGACTTAATAACCGGTTGACCCTCCTTTGGCAGCAGTAACCATACCCAAACGTTTCCTGTATTTGCAGATCAGACCTGCACAACTATCTGGAGTAATTTTGGACCACTCCTCTTCACAAAACTGCTACAGTGTAACAATATTCTTGGGATGTCTGGTGTGAATCACTCTCTTATGTCATGCCTCAACCTGGGGTTGAGGTCAGGACTCTGACTGGGCCACTCCAGAAGGTGTATTTTGTTCTGTTGAAGCCAATCTTTTGTTAAATGACTTGTATGCTTTGGGTCAATGTCCTGTTGAACCACCCCTCCTCTGCCGAGCTTCAGTTGGCGGACAGATGGTCTTACATTTTCCTGCAAAAATGTAATGGTGATCGAACCGGGTTTCCTGTTGGATCAAGCTTTCTTCAAGCGAGATCAATTGATTCTTCTCACAGAAAGGGTGCCACGTATAATTCCAGAACAATCGCTACAAAAACGCATGCCATTCGATCGTATGGGAATCAAATGAAAAATCGACCTATGTATGGCCACCTTAACTCAAAACTCTAAATACATCTCCTATCAGTGATGGCCGAACTTTGGCAAGGTCTGTCCGCATAGTTCCCGGTTAAGATGGCCGGATGTGACATCACTGACGTCACTTCCAGGTTTACGAGCTGGCTGCTCACTAGAAGACCGGCTTCATGCCTGGTTTTCTAGTGAACAGATTCTTCCTCCGGCGGGATTTCGCTGCTCCTGATCCGGAGGAAGAATATTAAGCTCCTTCTCATCGAACACCCGTACTGCTCGCCGGCTAGAAGGAGGGTGAACATGCAAGGCGGACATTTCGGCCATCATTGTCTCCTATCTTTTAATAGCCATGGGGCCCACTTGGATCCAGCCTATGCCAAATGCTACAATTCCTTAAATTGTGGATGCCATTGATGCATAGGAGTGGATAGGAAAGGATGCACATCATGGGCCGAATTAAACAGCCAAAATGGGCCATGATTTGCTGTAGTTGGTCTAAATGATACATGTTGTACAGGAATCAGGCCTTATGCAGAGAAATCAGGAAAGGGACAATCAATTTTATTAATCCTCTGATAATATCAGCATCCTCATAAATGATTCCTCCTCCTAATATTTACATTATTTGTTAATGGAAATATAAAATAATATCTCAATGATGATCAATTCCACTTTTTCCTACATTACCTAGAATACCGCCAGAGACTGTGTACTCTACCTTACGTCTATAACAATGAGGTTGCCTATCAAACAATGTTTTTCCTTTGAGGAATAGATTCATCTCATGCAGGGCTTTGGCCATGGCTTCTACCGCATAATAAATTCGCGGAGAGGTTCCTTCTTGCACAAAATTCAATACATTTGGATATAATTGCTCATTAACGGAACTATAATGGCGAAGGTGACATACTATGGATCTGTTTCTATTGTCTTTGTTTGCAGACATACACTGTGCAATTGATAAGATATACCGCCAATATGATGAATTATAGAAGTCCTTCATCTTCTCAATTCCATCCAAAAAATGTTCTTTATTTGGAATGTATAAAGGGTAAAGTTCTATCACCAAGCTGCCATTCAACTCAGGATTTGGAGGATATCTGGGAAAGCTGGGAGACCTCAGAGGAGGAACAATGAATGTTTTATCATAGAGTACATTAGCATATACAAAATACAAAAATACATGATCAATAATGTAAGATCCACATAACACGATGACTTTAGACGTAGACGACTCAACAAGAGAAATGTAAGATTTTGCTGAGTTCTCTATATATGGGTTATAATTATAAATATAAAGACCAAATGATAGTGTATACTCCACACATATACCATAAATGTTCATGTACTTTAATAGTATTTCTTTATCTTTGTCTCCGGCGTCATCTTCTGATACAAATATTCCAACCCAAGTCCAGCCAAAATCTTTCAGCAACTTCACTACAGCCATATAATGAACATGGTCATTCTGAAGTGTCCGGAATACATGAGGATAGAGACTCCTATTGGTTAGAGAATAGTCTGTGGCTCCATAACTGATCTAAAAAGAGAAATGTAGGAATTGTCAATGTTTTTAGCCAACTAGGGAATCATCATAGCTAGGGAAGTGGTGGGCATGTGTCACCAAACAAACCCCCCACCTCCCCAAGTCCAACCAGGGCCAATGCCAATGTCTGACTGTTAAGCTAGCCATACACGTGTCGGATTCCATGTCCAATTGATTCATCATCCGATCGATTCCGGCAATTCTGCCGGGAATCGCAGGTGTGATCAATCGGCCAATTAAGAGTATCCATCGCAGCATACCACCTTGTCCAACGGATTCCGGGACGGATCCGTGTCCGATTGTCCACCTCACAACTGGCAACTCCCCCTGATCCGGACAGAATCGCATGAGAAAGACCAACATGTTGGTTCTCCGTCGGATCCGATTCTGAGCCCCTGATCAATCGGACGCAAACGATCGGACCAGGTGGGCTGCATGCGATTCCGGCACGATCGTTTGGCGTGCACGCGCCCGGAATCGATTGTGCCGGAATCCGGTGCAAATCCGACACGTGTATGTGGGCCTTTAGAGTAGGTGGCTTATATTCCACAACCTTTGGCATAAATACTGAGGGGGGGGGAGTCCCCAAGATGCCTGCTATATACTCGTTGACAGTGTGGCAGATGGATTTCGTGGCAGATCGATTGCAGTGAGGGAAAATGGCCAGAAATCGAGATGCCTATGCCCAGCTTTATTAGTTAAACTAAAATACACAAAAACGAATAATTATTGGAAGTTAATGTATTTACCTCTGAGCCGCCACAATGGTGGAAACATGCTCTACAATCCTACACAATATACTTTTTTGCTGTAGTCTAGAGCTACAGCAAATAAGTGTGAAGTGTGGGGGTTCAGCTGCAAATTGTGCTCCCAATGAGGAGGCTCCACACACAGTCCTTTCCTTTAGGGCTCCTGCCCATGTTTATTGGCAAACAAAATCAAAACTCACCTTCGCAGGGGGAAAATGGCAATCCAAACACAGTCTTTAGTAAAAGCCACAGAAAATCCCACAACTTAGCTCCACAGCCTCCTGGCTGCTACACAAAACACAATTATGTCATTTTCAGAGCAGAGACTGTTTTTACACACATTAGCCCCTGATACTGAGCACCAGGTGCTCTAATGGGATCCTGAGCCTCTGGAAATACTGGAACCCTGGATTGAGAATCTGCCCCACCCTGCTCTTGCAGATTCCCAGTAAAACCAGATTTTAAAAAATACCAGCAGAGGAACATGAAAAGTTCCCTGCAAATAAACACATTGCTGATCCCACCTCAGAATGGGAATCTGAGATACCGTGGTCCCACATATCTCCCATGCAGCACTCTGCCCAGTGACACAGGTGATATCGGGGTCACTGTGTTACACAAGCTATAAGTGTTGCATTTTATGAGCTGAGGGTAGGAGCAGCACCAGAAAATCAGAGAAATGATATAATAATGGTGACGCCTGTGGCTGTTTGCGAACATGTAAACCAAACTTGCACAAGTACCCTGCGTTCGCATGTTTGTGGCAAACCACCATTGACTTCAATAAAGGGCAATTCTCTCAAACTTTCAGGTCATAATTGCAGCCAAAATACCATTTATAAAAGTTTTTAAATTAATATTTTTAAAAAAAATTTTATGCTGTTTTCTCTAGGACAAATGGTCAGAACTCACATCTAGATTTCAGATTTTGCAAAAAAAAATAGCTGAAGTGGGCTGCCAGCCTGACAGTACCTTCTGCAGCCCATCGCATTAAGTCAGATGCCCTGCTCGACTTGGGTGGCCCTACACCCAATAGCTCATTGCTTCATGGAGATACACTAGCCCCTTCACCATAGAAAGGTGATGATCATGAAGGGGATTTGGCATGTACCTGCTAAAACATTTTGGAGCGCGGTCACTGTGGCAGTAAAGACCTTAAAACATTAGGCATGTTTCAAAAGACTTAAGGATTATGCCTTGCCCTAATAGGCTTGTCTGCCGCATCTCAACATACATATATCACAAAAACAACAAAGTGTTTTCCTACCCTCACCTAGGTGGGAGGAATTAAGGGATTTTACAGGCAGTACTCAAAATGTGTAAAATAACATGCAATGTTTTAATCAATGAATTGCCATACAGTGCAATATATTTTTGTTCATAGTTGATATATTTGTTACATCACCACATCACGTGTTGTCACAAGAAATCATAATCTCGACATGTTTCGCAAAGAAATTGCTTCATCAGGAGATATACTGTATTTTTCGGACTATAACACACACCGGACCATTAGACGCACCCAGTTTTTAGGGCAGGAAACCCAGATTTAATAAGTTTTCACATCAATTGGGTTAATGCAATGAATTTGATGGATGCAATATTCCATTCAGCCAGAAGGTGTCACTAGCAGCAGTACACTCTCAGCAAAACGTCATACTTCATACTGATTTGCAGGAGCAAGGGGGGGGGGGCTGGGCTGTCTTCTGCTCTCCTCTCCCGATATTACTGTTTCTGTCCGTGGGGTCTGTAGATTGATTACTGTTCCCACGGACAGAGGTATAGATGCAAGTTCATCTATAACTCTCTCTTCATTTCCTATGCCAGTTCAGGGCTGGCATAGGCAATTACACAGTTCAGATGGGAGAGCCGGACATTGGCCTGCATCTCACACCTGACAGGTCCTCCAGCTCCCCAGCTAATCTCCATGCCGGGAGAGCTGTCGGGAAGTCAAGGTGCTACCGACGGCCAAGTGGACGCGGGGTCGCGCATTTGGACCATAAGACGCAGGCACTTTTTTGCCCCCAATTTTGGGGGTGAAAAAGTACATCTTATGGTCCGAAAATACGGTAGTTACAGATATTCCTGTATTATGCGGAGATAAACTAAATTAAAAACGATTGGATTGGCATTCCTTATAATTATTCAATTAAAGTATGATGTAATTACAAAATGAAAAACTAGTCAGAAAGGTTTTTCATCATACTTTATAAGGAATGCCAATTCAATCGTTTTTAATTTAATTTAATATAATGTATATATTCTCTACATCTTCAGCAAGTTTGGTGATGATACCATGTTCAGGGGCTTTGCAATGAACCTGAAATCTTTGCAATGGTCGAATTTTGGAAAAACTAAATTCGACCATCTCTTCAACTTAATTTGACCATCTAATCAATGTTATTAGGAATATTGGGGACCCTGGAATGTGTTCTAGTAAACAATTTTTTTTTTTTATATAAAACATGTAAGTTTAAGAACCTACCTGTGTATATCCATAGACTCCCAGTATCTGCGCTATTGGAATTGTTGTCACGGAATAAAGATCTCCAATAAATCCCACCAGCTGAGCTCCTCCAGAACATGAGTAATTAGGGACGGTCTTCTGTGATCCGGATAAGATCTGCAGAACGTTCCTTACAGCCATACTGGCGTGTAAACATGAATCTGTCATGTGATACCCCAGGGTGATATTGGGTAATATCTCTGGATTCTGGTTAATATTGTGAATTGCAGAAAGAAAAGCCAAAACATTTATAGGAATCTGGTTTTCAAAGCTGACAAGAACAAGACAAGAACATTCATTGTAGATTAAGATGCATTTTGATCCACCGGCCTTGACCTGACCATGAGGGAAGTACTTACACTATATACCGTATTTTTTCAGCAGGAAAACCCCCCAAAAAAAAAAACGATTTAATACGTTTTCACATCAATTGGGTTAATACAATAAATTCAATGAATGCCATATTCAATTCAATTCAGCAAAGTCTCTGCTCTCCTCTCCAGCTGGCTGTTACTGTGTCCGTGGGAGCTGCAGAGAGATTGCAGTTTCCACGGACAGGAGAGAGAGATATAGATGTTAGTTCATCTATATCTCTCTCTCCATTGCCTATGGCAGCTGGGCTTTGAGCTCTGCTGGCATAGTCAATTACACAGTTCAGATGGGAGAGCCAAACACCAGCCGGCATCTCACATCTGACAGCTCCTCCAGCTCCCTGGCAAATCTCCATGCCGGGAGAGCTGGCGGGAAGCCGAGTGGCCGCAGAGGTCATGCATTCGGACCATAAGACGCAGGCACTTTTTGCCCCCAATTTGGGGTGAAAAAGTGTGTCTTATGGTCCGAAAAATATGGTACTCAATTTAATCTGACTAGAAGATGGTCAAATTTTTCGACTTGCTAACTTTGTGAGCTGATTGCAAATCAAAATGTCCGCCATCCGCCCGTTCGCGGACAGATTCAAATTTGAATCTGAAAACCCAGATGTGACGTCAGTGACATCACATCCGGCACCTGGAACACATAGTTCTTGGTTGTGATACCTGGATGTGACGTCACTGACGTCACATCCGGGTTTGCGAGCCGGTTTTTCACTGAAAGTTTGGGTTCTCTACCCGGTCTTCAGTGAAAACCTTCTTCCTGCGGTGGGATCTCGCTGCTAATGATCGCACCGGAGGAAGAATCGAGGGCTCCTTCTCGCCGGCGAACAGGGCGGGTCGAACACCCATACTGTCCGCTGGCGAGAAGGAGGGCGAACATGCTTGTTCGTGGCCGAACTGTCCGCCTTGCGAGCAGTTCGGCCATCACTAATTGTCATATTTAACATCTTAACAATGTGAGGTTGTTGTTCTCGGATGAATTTTAACTTTTTGCCACAAAGTATGTATTTTATACTTATCTACTTTATTTTCTTCCCAATCAGTAGGATTCAGTGTGACACTATCATGTTTATTATTATGCCAAAAGCTAATTGTCTAATTGACTAAATACTTGGCACACCTTTCTAGAATAATCAAAGTTGTTTAAAAACCCAGATTATAAAATGTACCCAACCCATCCCATTCATAATGTGTTCAATCACAGAAATATTCTGTTAGTAAACATTGTTGGGGAAATCACACAAAGTATGTGTCTGAAAAATGTAATATTTGGAAGCTATTGCAAAAGATATGCTAGGGGTGCCTGTATGTCTGTCCATCGCACCATCCCTTAGATTTTAAATTACCAATTAGATTCTAATCAGGAAGATTTCCTGAAAATTTTACCCTACTGGGACTTTTTGAGGTTCTGGTTAAGTCAATTGTAGTACCGACAACTCGTATTTTTCCTATAAAATAAAAGGTCTTTATTGTGTATTACAGTCGGACCATAAACATACAGACAAAAAGTGTTAGATCAATACATATAGATTGTAACATTCATTATAAAACTGTCCAAAGGGTACAATGAATAAAA
>CM070032.1:235256791-235268827 GCA_036250615.1 Ptychadena robeensis | reverse complement strand
TTTTTTTTCAAATGTTCCCACAACCCTTCTCTACATCTCCAGCATGTTTAGTGATGATGCCATGTACAGAGACTTTGCAATCAGCTCACAAAGTTAGCAAGTCGAAAAATTTAACCATCTACATTATATGTATGAAAAAGGACAAATCATAAAGGTTAAGTATAAGAACTGACATAATGACAGCAAACGCAGAAAGGAATTGGGGATGATGGGATGTCTGGCAGGTTTATTTTACAATAAAGAAGTAAAAAAGTAAAAAAAAAATTTCTGTGGTTTATGTACAACAGACCATGCATGAAGATATCAAAGAAGTTAATGGCTTTCCATATACGTTACTATCTGATCATTGGTTGTGACATTATATGTATGAAAAAGGACAAATCATAAAGGTAGAGTATAAAGTACTTCTAGAGTCTAGAGTATTCTGTACATTGCTACTTACTCAGTACAGTAAAGATATACATTGTTGCCCTTGGTATAATTTGTAGCAGTTGGAGATATGGTGAACACTCCTCCAATGATAAGGTCACCTTCCTGATATAAAGAAATATCTTCTGTCATTTTCCCCAACTGTAGATGAAAGATCGGTGCTGAGCCCTGAGCTTTGTGTATAATAAATGTCATCCACAGGACCAGCCCAAACATCCGGCCAGTATGGCGATTACATGAACAGGGAGTCTTGTTCTCCATATACATAGATAGTAATGAACACTCTGCCATTCAGAATATGAGAGAAGGAGCTGACAATTCAGAGATCTGATACTGAACATGGATGAGTGACGTGACCACAGTGATCAGTGACAGTGTCACCATCTCTCCTCTCTCTTTATACACTTTACTCTCATACAGCTCTCATTGTTCAATCCTTCACTCTACATTTACTTTCTGCCAGCGGAGCTTTCCTTAAATTTCATAATTCTAAAGTCAGTTGTTTATGAGCTTTTTTCACCAATTCTTTATATATCATCCCTTCTTTTCATAATAAAACACAAAGATCTTTACTAGAGATAAAATGCTGTTGGGTTCTTATTTTGCCTTCTTTAATAGCTATTTATACATGTAAATCCTTCAGACTGTATGGGTGCAATGGGCAGGCAATGACCAATACATATAGGAGGAGAAGGCCTTAACAGGTGCCATTGCGGGTTCTAATAGTCTGACAACACTCTGTTGAAATGGCCGGTAAGGTGATTATGCACTGCCATAATAATGGGAGGTAAACCAATCTGCTGCAGCGTAGCAAAGTGCTTCCAATCGAGGTGATTGAAGTCCTTTTCTGCATTTATCAATAAGAGACTAGTGTTGAGTGAGGATATTCGAATATATTAGATGAATATCTGACATTCGAGAATTTGGGATGGCGGATGTTCATCATATTATGCTTCAACAATGTTTTCCGACATACATTGCGCATATTTGTGCATTGCGAATGGATTCGTGCAATACGCATAGTGTTCATACTGGATAAGATCACAGAATAAAGAAGAGAAGCTGTAAAGCTGGCTCGCAAATCTTCGCAAATAATTGCAAACAGCTACGCGCAATAGAAGGTAATAGATTACAGTAGAATTGAATTTTGAATGTTCCTTAATACTTTAACGAAATTACGCGAACTCGAATATACCATATGCCGCTTAACACTATATATAAGTCTCTATAAGAGACTATGTGAAAGAGTTTCATTTTTGGCATAGCCAACCAATGTAAGAGATCTAATAGTGTTATCACATGCTTCATGGCATAGTAAAATAAATACAACCTGCATTTACCAAGGCACAGAGGAAAGGTTTGAGGCTACATTTATGAGGGAAATGGGACGGTGAAATTAGGACAAAGAACAGAGTATTTGATTGGCTTTGGTATCAGGGTGATTAAGACATTGTTTTGGGAAGGGACATGTGGGAGAAGTGTTAAAGGTTTGGAGTAAAACTGTGAATATGTGGTCTTGCAAGGGTTTATAAATAGACTCAATGCTTTGAATAGGGGGAGTTTTTTTGGATGAACATAGTCAGTAAAGAAAGTTGTAAAGTAGGTAAAAGGAAGGGATGATTAAGTAATAAAGATCTCAGTAATAACAGAAATTTGGTTTCATGGGAAAGCAGGTGTGTACTTTAGAGATAAGTACGGGCTTGTTGTTTTCCTATGGATCGGGCCAAATATCTTTGCATTTATTATTGTTAGTGTTGAGCGGCAAGATTTGGGATGATTTAAATTTTTTAAGTTGGGAACCTTGAAATATAGTGGGTTCCTCTCATGAAAAACATAAGAAAAAATACAATAACACTAAAATGTTCTAACAGAAAATCACAGAAGGTGAAATGTTTGTTATAGTCAGTAGAAAGAAATATGGTAGAAGTGATAGATTCACAAGGGATTCCCACAAACCTTTTTTCATAATGAAGTGACTCAAACTACAAATGATAAATGTTGTTCAGCTCATTCCAAGGCCAGACAATACAGAGTGTCATTACCAGTAGTGATGGCCGATCTGCCTGCAAGGCAAACAGTGCGGCGGTGAACATGGATGTTCGCACTCCTTCTAGCTGGCCAGCAGTACGGGTGTTCGACCCACCCCGTTCACCGGCGAGAAGGAGCTCACTATTCTTCCTCCGGCAGGATCAGGAGCAGTAAGATCCCGCCGGAGGAAGAAATTTTTAACTAAAGACCTGGTAGAGAATGTGGTCTTCTAGTGAAAAACCGACTCTGAAAACTGAAAGTGACATCACATCCAGCAATTGGAACCAGAAACTATGCGTTTCGGGTACCGGATGGGATGTCACTGCCATCAATTCCGAGAGGCGGGGAATTTGAATCTGCCCCCGAACAGGCAGACGTGGGACTTCTTTAAAAGTGCGATCTACCTGTTTACGGACGGATATGGCCGAAGTTCGGCCATCACTAGTTACCAGCTATACAAGTTGTATTTTTTGAAAAGGGTATTTAGACATGCAGCTTGTTATACAATCATTTCATATTTATCTTGAAATGCTAATTCTATATAGTTACATTGCTCTACTGCCAAGCACACCCATTTTGGTATTGAGGTCGGGTCTAAACAGAAGTATGAAACATTTTGGAAAAAATATACAGTCCAGAATGCAAATTATGGGGGGAGGGGGACTACTGGTAGCCGAATTCACCACATCCGAAATTGAATAATTGTGAAGGGGGGAGGGGGGAAACTAACCCTCAGGGGTGGAAAGCCCCAAGGACTTTTTAAGTTGAAACATATCAAAGGTTCCAGTCAGGAGTTGATACAATAATGCTTTTTCTCTAACAACCATTGCCATTGTAAGCAAGTTGTGTCAGAATGAAATGTCGTGATTTCCTGAAAAACTCGCATAGTCATATATCAAAATTGCCAGATCAGTATACCATACCAACAAATACACGTAAATATAAGAGTATAAAACAATCATACATACTGGAGGAGGGGGGGGGGGGGTTGCAAGGATCTTTGTTTATAATTAAACCATTTATCCGACGCGTTTCGTCTTCCCTTTAATCTTGGACTCATCAGGGATCTGTTTGTAATTGATTGTCTGAAAAGTTTATATCTTCTATTTATCTTGTAATGTATGTTATGAGTATAGATCTGTCATTGGGTAATGACTTTGGCATTTTTAAGGAAAATCACGACAGTGTCATTCTGACAACAACTTGCTTACATGGCAAATGTTGTTATATGACATTATTGGTATCAATCTCCTGACTGGAACCTTTTGATATGTTTCACCTTAAAAGTCCATACAGTCCAGAAGTCCAACAATGGAAGCTATGATAGCAAAGATCTCCACAGCCACCATGTATTTCCCTCTGGTGCTCAGATAGGCCGGGATCATGGCAATCCAGACACTGCAGAACACCAGCATGCTGAAGGTGATGTACTTGGCCTCATTAAAACTGTAATGTCCTCACCATGAAAGCCAGAACAAAACTCACAGCTGCCAGGAACCCCATATAACCCAACACAGAGTAGAAGCCGATAACTGACCCTTCATTACACTGAATGATGATCTTTCCCTGATAAGAGTGAGTGTCTTGATCCTGGAACGGAGGAGAAATAGACAACCAAGTGACACAGATTATGACATCAACCAATGTGCACATAATTATTACAGAATTGGGAAATTTGCTTCCAATCCATTTTTTCCAGGAACTCCCTGGTTTAGTGGCTTGTACACCATGATACTCTTGGCCAGTAGGGAAGAGATGGCCACTGAGAAGATGACACCGAAAGACGTTACACGCAGCAAGCAAATTACAACTACTGGACGGCCGAGAAACAAGAACACACAGAGGAAGCTCAGCATGATGGAGACCAGGAGAAGATAGCTGAGGTTCCTGTTATTGGTTTTAACAATGGGCGTGTCCCGGTTATGTATAAAAATCCCCAATATTACACCAGAAGTCAGAAGACAACACAAGATGGAGACGGCTGAGAATACTGCAGCAATGGTGTCATCACCGCGATCCTTCTTTTCATTTGGCCATTCCTCATCAGCACACTTCATGCAGTTTTCACTGTCTGCAAGCATTGAAATACAAACAAAAATGGACCTTTTATTTTACTATTATATTCATGATGTAATTTTGTCCAATTTAAAAGTACACAAACACATGAATCTGGTACAAAGCACTGCCAACATATTTATAAATAAAGATTTGTTTTCAGTTTTGTGGGTTTCATAAAGCCAACAATAAAGAAAAATAAAACTGAAAAAAAATTGGAAGAAAATCAAAGGATGATTTTGGGTAAAGCAGAGTACTTTTGCAAAGGTTACAGGAACAATTGAACTACAGATAACTTATAAGTGGCTTTATTTTTGAAAAAATTATGGTAAATGTATTTGTTATAAAGAAATGCATTAAAGAGAGTTATGTTTATTTCGTAGTGGAAATTTTTTTTTTATATTTCTTTTTAATTAAGCCTTCAAGAAACATATATGAAGATGATGTTTATGTGTTAGTTAAGCCAGTTGTAAGGGGAGATTGGAGGCCAGTGCATTAAATAATGTCTTGGATTGGCTGTAAGGGGAAGTTGGATTAGCTGTAAGGGGAGGTTGGAGGCCATTTTTTAACTGAAATTAAATTTAAAACAGGAAACCTGTTCTCTAAAGCCGGAATTTTATTCTAGAGAAATCTAAAGGTGTATGGATTTAATCTATATCCCCTGGTCATTCATTCCCAGTAAATACGGGGTGAAAAAAAACTCACCCGAGCTAACTGCAGGCATACTCACTTGTCCACTGAAAGCCCCCAATGATCCACTGCATTGGCAGACCAGCCACTCTTTGTATTTCTGTATATCCAGAAATACAAAGAAAAACTTGTAAACCCCGGAGTATTTTCTTAATTACCTTTGTTAAAACATTGTTTGGTGATAAGCCAACGGACAGCCGATACTCCTCATATGGGGGAGGGTCGGTATTCACATAAATAGCCCTTTTACAATAAAGTGGTTTGTATTTCTGGATAAGATGTAAATCTTGATGCCTGATATTTTATCTTACTTAGGATCTCTTTCTCTTTGCTTGGTTCGATACCCCTCCCATCTGACCACCAAAATCATTGTCTCCTTTTCGTTTATACCATCATGTATCTACTATAAATACACCTACCTGACGAAGCCCGTGATGTTATAAGGGCGAAACGCGTTGTACCTCCAAATCACCAATTTCACTACTTATGTGTCCATCAACGAATTTGTGTTTTCAATCACGTGGTTTGATTAACTGTATATGTTTTTAATAATAATGTCACTTATGATGTATGTCTCTTTAAATTATGCTTAAAAAAATTATGCCATTTTAACTTTTTCTACATGTTTATGTTAGGGCAGTATCTATCAAATGTAAACTATTGATTGTTTTGGAGATCCATAACACCCTTCGGGTTGAGGGTACCCACCGGTCCCCTTTGCTCCATCTCACCAGCTTTTTTGCTGTTGTGTCTGAGCAGGGATAAATTTTGTCTATAATTTGTAAATTTTAGGGTGTGGATTCTCTATGAGAATAGGCAATTGGTATATATTTGAATTAACATACTCCATAAGACTAGGCTGGCATCGAGTTTGCCTTCATTCCCATTCAAATTAGGCTTACCTTTGCTCCCCAAGGCCTCTCCTTTCTATAGTACGTGGCTCAATAGGCCCCCTAAGCTTAAAGTTTGGATGAGCAGGAAAATAGGGAAGCAAAATCGTGCCCACCTCTCCTACCCAGGCCAGGCCCTGCAGCAGATGTGACATCAAAGAAAGTGGGCATTGGTCACTGGCCCCCACTTCTGACCAAACGTGATGCCATAACTCTGAGGAAGACCTAATAGTAAGGTAGATGGCCATGTTGTAAAAGAGGGAATCTGGAGGACCCCCATACCATAAAGAAGTTAAACATTAACCATATAAATAAACACACAGATATTTGAAAATCTTCCATGTAACCTAAATATCAACTTTTATCCGGCACTGTAAGCTTTAGAGCCTAAAATATATAATTCACATTCAATTTATGGTAAATCTAAATGTTTTATTTTTTTTGTTACATTTTTTCTTGGGGCATACTTCCACTGGTATCCTCTGATCTCCTACCTCCAGCAATTTTAGTGATGGCAGAATTTTCTGTGACTGCAAGTTAAACATCATCTGGATCTTTGCACTTGTTCCCACAGGACTCATCTGACCCCCAGAATTTGTAATGAGGATGTCATGTTCGGGGGCTTTTACATGTGGTTTATCAATTCTTTTTTTTATTAATAAATCTGCCAAAATCTCGTCAAGTTTTTTCATGTTGTCATTATGGGGTGTTGTGTGTAGAATTCTGAGGGGAAAATGAATTTAAGAATAAGGCTGTAACGTCACACAATGTGAAAAAAGTGATGCTCTGGTAATACTTTCCGGATGCACTGCACACTGCCACTTACCTGTGTATTTCCATAGAGCCCCAGTATCTGCGCCATTGAAATTGTTGTCACTGAGTAATTATCTCCAATTAATCCCACCAAATGAGCTTCTCCAGAACATTAGGGACGGTCTTCTGTGGTCCGCATAAGATCTGCAGAACATTTCATGCGGCCACACTGGTGTCTAGAGATGAATCGGTTATATGCAGGGGTGCACATAACTTTTTTAGTAAGCTCCTCAGATGAGAACCAGGAGATAATGTTTGGTACTCATCCCTATATGTAGGGTGGTCTTCCTCACTGTTGCCCTCACTGTTCTCTGCGTCAACCTTCTGCATGGTAGATTCTGTTGAAGAGATGGATAGCCAGACCCGGGCCGGAGGGAGGGAGCCGAGGGCGAGAAGCGGGTCGCCGCCACAAAAAAAAAAACCAGGGAGAGGAAGGGGGGGAAAGGGGGAAACACGACCCCCGACCGAAGGCAGCCCCCCAAGCCCCCCCCCCCACACACAGACACACACACTGCCCCCAATAATCACCAACACGCCCCACAGGACACACACATTGCCCCCCAATAATCAGCTCCCTCCACACACATCATCAGAGACCACAAACTGACCCCATTATCCAACCTACAAACAGCCACACACACGCCACCAATATCACCCCCCTCTCACACACATCACAGAGACACACACACTGGCCCAGATCACCCCCCCCTTCCCACACACACCCTTCGCCCCACTAATCACCCCCCTCCAACACACATACAGGAGACACACCACTAATCACCCCCCTCCCTCCAAACAAATCACAGAGCACACACACTGCCCTGCCAATAATACCACCCCTCCGCAACACAACATACACAGGAGAACACACACACTGGGCCACACAAGTTAATAACCACCACCACCCCTCCCTCCACACCATCACAGAGACACACAACTGTGGCCCCAATAATAACCCCCCCTCACCACATCACAGACACACACCACTGTGCCCCAATATACCCACTCCCTCCAAACACATCACAGAGACGCACCACACTGTTGCCCCAATACTCACCCCCCCCCCCTTCACACAAGAGAGTAGAAGATTCTTAACCTGCCTCGGGAACTCAGGGGGCGTGGCAGCAAAAACTCCGCAGCTTCCTCCTGCCTGACACGGCCCCCCTGAACACAAGCAGATTTCACACAGCAGGAAGGAATCTGTCACCTGTATGTGTAGTCCACAGAAGCGATTAGGGGGGAAAGCGAATGTACGTAGAGCGGGTTTTTAGACCCATTTGCATACCAGTGGACCAGTTATGTGCATCCCTGGTTATATGGTATCCCAGTGTAATGTTGGGTAATATGTCAGCATTTTGATTAATTCTTTGTATAGCAAACCTAGAGGCCAAAACATTTAGGATTCCTCTCAAAATATCACTGGAGGGACAACGTTATGCATGTAAGATGAAGAAGAATACACAAATATGCAAACTATAAATTAATAAAATCATTTAAAAGCAGTGAAAAAAATTCACAATCAACATATGACATACTTTTTAGTCAAATTTCATTATAAGTTAAAATTTTGGGTAGATTTTCGTCTTTGTCGATGAAAAGTCAATTGGCCCAGACAATTGTGGTAAAAAAAATCAAAATTTTTATAAAAAATTTTGCATTGTCAATGTTTCAACCTTTTTTGACCTATTGAAGATGCAGAGGTGCCGATATTGAGATGCCCTCGCCATATTCCTGCATTATATTACACACATTGACGTTCTGGGACCTCACATCCCCGGCATCAGAGATGATGCCAAGAAAGTGTGGAGTGGGGAGAGTGGTTGGGAAATAAAAAGCTGATTACATGGCATTTTTTGTAACGCTTAAGGAATGGGGGATGATCTAAAGGATTTAACTATATGACTTCAATCTGATTATTAAGTACCCCTTTCAGTTTGAATGGCTTCACTAGGTCTTTAACATCACATAGACAAAAACTCGTCTTTACCTTTCAAATGTTCATAGACAAACCCCAGTCAGGCTGTGATGTGCTGCTTTAACCTCCCTAGCGTTCATGACGAGCCCAGCTCATCCAGAGTCTGATTGAAAATAAAGCTCTGGATGAGCTTGGCTCGCATACCCCGGGAAAGCTACATCGATGTCCTTTCCAGCCGGAGCATTTCCATGCGCCATCACCGATTGCGTCATGGTGACGCAGAAGGGGGCGGGGTGGTCAGCGCCATAGACCTCAATGTTAATTGAGGGGCGTCTGCTTTCCAGCCCACACAGCCAATGTCAATAATGATGCCACCTGTGTGGACAGGGGTGGAGGGAGGACGGTAATTGCAGGCAGTGTACTCTATCTACCAAGCTGTTAAAAATGGCACGGTACGGGCGGTGCACTAAGGAGGTTAAAAAGGGGTTCTTCTAGGACAATGGCACTGAAGCCAACCATAATAAAGCGCTATCATAACTGTGTTCTGTTAAACATTTGCTCACAGTCTAGGATCTTCCAACAACGACCAACAACTAGATATGCAGATATCTGCCAACCGTTTAGGCTCAAGTCTTTGCTGGGTCTTCCAACAACGACCCAAAGCATACATTAAAATTAGTCCAACAGTTCCCTAAGGACCTAAAACCAAGCTACTGGAGTGGCCCACACAGAGCCCAGACCTAAATCCTATTGAAAATCTGTGGCGGGTGATCAAAGTAAATATCCATGCTGTAAAACCATGCATTATGGTGCAGCTATAACAATGAGCAATGGAAGAATGGACTAAAATCCCTCAGGAGACCTGTATTTCCCTAGAAAGAACTCCACTAAGAGATTGGTGTCAGTTGTCAGTGTCAAAGGGGACACTATTGACTATTAATGGCCAGGAGGCTAATCACTTTGGATGTCTCATTTCTGCCCTTTTCTGTTTCAGCTTGGTGTATCAATAAAAAAATATCCAAATTACACTAAGTGGACATTGTCCTTTTATGGTTTTTTTTTCAAAATAACAAACAGTTGTTGTTAATGGTAATCTTCATAGAGAAATCAGGAGTATTGTCTAATGTTATAAGGGGGTCAAATAATTTTGTACATCATGGCCACTGATGTACAGCATGACTACTCTGAAAAAAAAAAGACTTCCCTGTAAATGGTGCTGCCCAACCATGTTTTTTAATCCCCCTTGTAGAGATGGGCAAATTTTTCGACTAGCTGACTTTGTGAGCTGATTGCAAAGCCTCTGAAAATTGTATCATCACCAAAATTGCTGGAGATGTAGAGAAGGGTTGTGGGAACATTGGAAACAAATTTTGCTCTAGCACATGTAGTTTTTACATAAATTACCGTATTTTTCGGACTATAAGACGCACCGGACCATAAGACACAGTTTTTAAGATTTATTAAGTTTTCACATCAATTGGGTTAATGCAATGAATTCAATGAAGGCAATATTCAATTCAGCCAGCAGGGGTCACTAGCAGCAGTACACTCTCAAGCTCAGCGTCTTCACACTGATCACGAGGAGGAGGAGGGAGGGGGCAGAAATCTGCAGCCTTCTCCCTCTCTGCTCTAAACAGCTGGGAAGGTCAGCTGTGATTGTGTCCGTGGGAACTGCCGAGTTATTGCGGTTCCCACTGACACTGAGAGAGGGAAAGATGGCAGTCCATCTCTCCCTCTCTCTCCATTGCCAAGAAAAGCTCTGCTGACAGGCAATTTTACAGTACAGCTGAGAGAGCCGACACCAGCCGGCATCTCTCAACTGACAGTTCCTCCAGCTCCCCCGGCTAATCTCCGTGCCGGGGGAGCTGGCGGGCAGCCAAGATGCGACCACCAGCGGCCGAGTGTACCCCCTAACCCTTCTCTACATCTCCAGGATTTTGGTGATGATACCATGCAATTTACTTGTGCAATTCGAAATCGTCAAAATGGAAAAAAAATTGACCATCTCTACCACCTTATTCCCTACTTCCACCTTATGAGACCCTTGCTTGCCTGGCAGCTCATCTCTGTATCTATAAGCATTGCATAGAAGTTAATCTGAACATCAGCCATATAAATCCGCGAACAGGTGGATTGGACTTTTAAAAAAGTACAATGTTTGCCTGTTCGTGGAGAACTTCAAATTCCCCACCAGTTGGCACTTCCGGTATTAGAAATGGTCGAATTTTTTTTTAAAGAATTCAACCATTTCGATGATTTTGAGTTAATTGCAAAGCCCGTGAACATGGTATCATCACCAAACTTGCTGGAGATGTAGGGAAGGGTTGGGGGTATACTTCAAAAAAGTAAGTATGTCTCTAACACAAATAGTTTTTGTACAAATAAAGTTCAGACTCAAGTTAAAATTTCGAAAATCGGAATTTCGACTTTGATTTTGAACTTAATTTATGCAAAAACTCCATGTGCTAGAGCAAAACCTTTTTTCAAATGTCCCTACAACCCTTCTCTACATCTCCAGTATTTTTGGTGATGATAACATGTTCAGGGGCTTTGCCATCAACTCACAAAATTAGCAAGTCGACCATCCCAATCCGGTATATGGAACGTACAGTTCCTTGTTCCTAAACTGGCCTATGTCCGGTATATCACTAGAGATTGGGTGTCTCTAGTGAAAATAATTCTTGCTCCAGCCAGACCTTTCTGCGCCTGGTCTGGCTAGAGAAAGCAGGTGAAACATCCACCAGCAAGAAGAAAACCAAACATTTAATGTTCGCGCCGAACTGTCCGCCGGCCATCACTAGGAATTATAAAGGAAAATCTAGGACTCCTGACAGGCCTTTATTGTAGACACACAGTGGGTATTTATAAGCTGTTCCAGCAGTGACTAATAATAATGGTTTTTGTTGACCAATCATATTAGTCTCTATGGTCCTTGCTATAATCTTTAAAAATAAATGATTTTACCTTAACCTCCCTGGCGGTTTGGACATACTGGGTTGTTGTCAACAATGTGGTACGGGCATTACTCTGCCATGTTTATCTTCCCTCCCTCCTTCTTTCTACACATCCCCGGTATCATCGATGAGGCAGGGAATGTGAGAAGGGAAATTGACGCCGCCTCCTAAACATGGAGGTCAATAGCACTGTCCTCTACATTAGTGTTTTTCAACCTTTTTTGGGCAAAGGCACACTTGTTTCATGAAAAAAATCGGAGGG
>CM070032.1:235240700-235252521 GCA_036250615.1 Ptychadena robeensis | reverse complement strand
CCCGGCACTACATAGCAGTGATATATACCTTCCAATCACTATGTATTCTACCAGGAAGCCCACTATACTACAGAGTTGTTGGTAGATCTAATGGAACGATCTTAAGGTGTATGGAGGGCTGTACAGGATACAAAGTTCAGGTTTACAATGATGGTCACCAGCACAATGGTAAAGGCATGTGTGGGAGGACAATGCAAACCTATATGGATCTCCTTCTACAAGGCAGGTGTACCCAACCCACACTAACAGAAAGCCTGCTGGTGATGAGTAATCGCTACTCATCACTTCCCCAATCACTACTCATCACTTGGGGTTGAACTTCCCCGAGGTCCGTCCGCAAACAGGCGGAACGGACTTTTAAAATAGTCCGCCGTCCGCCTCTTTGCGGGGAATTTGAATAGGAAAACCCGGACCTGACATCAGTGATGTCACATCCGGTACCTGGAACACATAGTTCCTGGTTGTGATTGCCGGATGTGACGTCACTGACGTCACTACTGGGCTTCTGAGCCGACTTTTCACTGCAAGACCAGGTTTTCTACTTGGTCTTCAGTGAAAAGGTTCTTCCCCTGATCCTGCTGGAGAAGGAATAGTGAGCTCCTTCTTGCTTGCGAAGGGGACAGGTCGAACACCCGTACTGCTTGCCGGCTAGAAGGAGTGCGAACATCACTAATGATGAGGAAGTGGGCAGAAGGAGAGTGCGACGAGCAGGGTGGTACCAGGGATAGCACTTGTCCCTCACAGTACCCATCTCAGTACCCCACTCTTGAGGTGTGGCCTCTGAACGCTCCAAAAAGCCTACAGTCAGCAGTGTTTTCTAGAGAAATAGTAGCATTGAGAGACACTAAACTATGTATTTAAAACCTTTATCTAAAAACACAAATGCTTTACTTGTTTAACCTCCCTAGCGCTCTTGCAAGGTCCAGATTTCTGTATCAAAAGCGCATCATAGACTTAAACTGAATTTTTTTTATGTTGTAGACGTGTAACTTCCCAAAATCTGTCCATACAAGGGTCAAGTAGACATCCTGAATATAATAATGTTTCACAATTATGTGAAAAAAATTACATACAAAGAAAAATAAAAGGTATCATTTCAATGATAAAATCTCTAAAATACTACTTTTGTATGATAGGTTTCTGTATGTATTGCTATTTTGTTAATAATAGATTTTTTATTCAATTGGAAATGTGTTTTGTGTTTTTTTTACTTTGAATTGTATTGGATAAGTTATCGTTGTATCCAGTACAACAATTCTATTTGGACCCTCTCTCCCCTGGTGTGATGGACATGGTGTGATTTACTTTTGAATCTCCCACTACCGCCTCCATTGGGGACGGGGTGTTATCAGCTTCCATGCAAAAGCCAGTTCAGAAGATCGGAGCCACCGGGACAGTGCCGAATGGTGAGGCCCCATCTCCTCCAGTGCAGTACTGACAGGACAGCACTGGACAAGTTGGTGCCATCAGGAACACTAGGGGGGTTCAATATGGTCACTAGTGATGGCTGAACTGTCATTCCAGCAGTCGCAGTCACTGTGGGAACCACCAGGCAGACATCAATCAGCTGGGTCTTTGGAGTTCATTCAGTCGGCGGACTTCGTGAGACACATAGGCATTGCTGGAGCTCCAGAGAAAAGACCACCTTAATGGGACAATTGACCCTACTAAGGTATGAGATGGATTACTGTGTTGGAGGTACTTTTTAGTTAACAATGTGGAATGGTAGAAATTTTTGTTAAGTACATGTTTAAGATTTCGTTTTAGTTAAGTACATGTTTGAGATATGGCATGGGGTCTGGTGGGACAGGGGGTGTCCTTCCAGGCTTGCCAAAAGGGGTCAGGTATGCTTGGGGGGAACCAATTCTGCTCATGGTCCCCCTTTTCCAGAGCATACCAAATCCTATGCGAGTAGGGGGCTCTGGTATGCTCTGCTTCAAGCAGCCAGAGAAGGTCACCTGACCATGCAGAGTGCCTTGAAAGAAGGGATAGCCACTCCCAAGTGGTTTTTTTAAAGACTGAAAAAAGAGTGAAAAAAGCTCTGCAAACTTGCTGCAGTCGCTTTCAGAGCTTCACCATTGAAGTCAATGGGGCCGTTTAACGACCAAACGACCCTCTGAATGCGACAGAAGGCTTTCAAAAAACGAACAGAAAATGTACATATTAACGACAGTACATTTTATGTTCTTTAAACAACCTCATTGACTTTCATTTTAAACCTAAAGCAAGGTTGTTTTCTGGTCACTTAAAAGATGACCTTACAAGAGACAGTGTAAACTTAGCCTCAGTGGTTTGTTGTATATCTTGACACAATATAGCAATTTCCTCTTTACATGTTTCTTTTACCTCTTAAATCGGAAGTTGGAAATCTTGCTTTGAAGGGAGAGTTTGAGTATATTGATGCCAAATACTTTCCAGTCCCACCACCAAAGTGGCATTTGAGTCTATTGATATAGAGGCATACTTATTGGGGTTGGACGCATTAGTGCCATCAGTCGCCATTTCCATATTTTTTATCCTCTCCTGTTCCGCCCTTTTTTCTATTTACAAACTCCTATTCACCGGTTGTTCTGATGGCTACATATTCATCTGATGCAACTTAGGAAAATTCCTGTCATATGCTAGTCTTGTTGACCCATACTGATCTAGCACTGCATCTGTTCCTTCATTTACTGGAGCTGAGTTCATTGTCTCCCCCAGGATATGACCTCCTTCTCTTTGTATATCCTTCTCCTCCTCCCTGGGTCCCCTCAGTACCTCCTTCGTTGTCTCTGCTCCCTCCAGGTTTTTTTTTCTTGGTGAGGAGCTGTGTCTTAGGCAGATGTCTTTTTAGTTGTTGCCTGTCTGAAGGAAGAAGGAGAGAACAAGGAGATGTCTCCTGGGACTCCTTGTCTGCGAGACATCTTCTGTGTGAGACATGCTGACAGGGTCCGGACAGCTGGGAGCTCTCAACACAGCTTACCACATGAGCATGGCTCTCTCCTTCCGGACACACCCTCATGTATATTTTGTATTGTGTAATTAAATTGATCTGATCCCCAAAAGAGGGGGTAATTTTTGACTACTGTGTTGACTACTAACAAGGGGGTTAGAGCATATTTTTTTACTTTTAATATTATTATTATATCTATGTTTTATTAGTTGAGTGGTAAAGGATAAAATCTAATAGCTATGGAGGGTGTTTTAGGTTGGATATGTGTGCTAACACACAGAATGGATAGATAATGGTTAATTTTCTGTAGCCCTGTTGTGGGGGGGGGGGTAACGTAAGATGACCCACTCCTAACAGACAATGGCGCTGAACCTACAGGGTTCCAGGAGACTAGAGCCTTTGCTAAGTGAAAGAGTGGGTTTGTGAATACGTTTGCCGTGCTTTTACTCAGGATAGGGTTCTGGTAACAGAGAAGATTCCCTTTCTGAGAAACTAACCAACACACTAAAATAGATATCTGGGAGCAGTGGAACTACCACACCCAACATGCCCTTCACAACACAAAAGAGTATCTTCACACAGAGAATAGATGTAACAATACATTTACAGTATATAATAAATGGAATATCAAGGCACAAGGCACATGGCACAGAAGAAAAGGTACCCTGGTAACAAACAAACAAGTGTCCCCATCAATTGTGTGAACACAATACAGCAGAGATACCTCCAGATATAGCAGAGTTCAGTTGCAGGGGCCCCTGAAGATAAGTGGAGATGGATGACAGGTAGGATTTCTTGGTATCAGGATGATGATCCCCCAGCAGACAGCAAAACAGTCTGAAGAACAGTTGGCTTCTGATGATCTCCTCTCTGGCCTGGATCACTAGTATCATATAATGTAATGGCACCTGTACGTGTGCTCTCCCCTCCTGGATATCACTTCCTGTATCTGTTTATATATCCCACACAGTCCTCCAGTATGGGGTCTCTACAGCTGTGTAGCAGAGGTAGGAAGTGTCATCTATCTCTCAACTTTGTGATTACAGCTCATTAATATTCATATTTCTTCAGTAGTATCAGAGGTCCTCGAGAGCGCCATCTGTTCATACATGAGGCTACTATCCCAGATCAATACCATTGCTGAAGTAGAGAATTGGATCCAGCAAGTAGAACACGGTTGTAAACAGGGGGCTACATTTGTGACATGTTTCTTGCCATTTCTACAAAACATAAGTTATATGGATGTGTTATTATATGTCTTTCCTACTGAGTTCCCCTTCTTCCCTACCCTGTTCTTTATATAAGGGCAATATCATCAGTTATGATATTGCCCTCATTCTATACATTGTCTTATGGATTTCCTCCATTATATACCATTGTCTTCTAATTGTTTTGTTATGTAGTTATGACACGAGTTTCATTATAGTTTCTTTTTTTTTTTTTTTTAAGAAAAGCTTTTAAAAATGTAAAAAAGAATAAATGTAAAATGAAACTTACTATGTGCTGAAATAAATTCATATACTTAAAAAAAATGTGAAGTAATAAACAAGAAAGGCTCTATCACATTTAAGAAGCCAGCATCCCAGAATACAATAGACAATAGCAAAAAACAGAAAATCTCCCCAGTAGGCAAATACCGGGGCAAGGGGACTTGCGGCTTCACGATGGGTACATAAATCAAAATTAGGGTAAAAAAACTGTATTTATTAGAAAAACACCCAGGCCACAATCATGGGTGTACATTGGTAAAAGGAACATTCATAACAGAGGGTACACTCAAAAAATATATATATACAGAAACAATTGGTGCAGTTGATGCAAACATGTATTATAAACCACATGCCTAGAGCTCAGGTGTCCGAACTTGGTCTACTCATAAATGAAAAAATGGGGTATGGACCATCCACAGGTGGTGATAGCCAACCCGACGTACGTTTCGTCGATGGACTTCCTCAGGGGATAGAGGCTGATTGGATGGTAAAGTAAAGTAAGTAAGTAAGATGTGAAGTAATACCTTAGTTGAATTAAAGACTTTATAATGGTGTTGTTGGCATTATGTCTACATTTCATTTTCTAGGATTAGGTTAGTGGGCTTGTACAACACTACTCACATGATACGCATGGGGTTCCTCTGGATCTCAAAATCTCAAACCATCATACCATATCATGCATTCACTTTCATGGCAGCCGAATGGCAGAAGAAACCTTAAAGGCATATTTGTAGCCACAATACCTTAAAAAAGGTGTCATAAGGGTGAAGACACCTAGACAGTGCCCCGCCAGAGGAGGCTAAATGTCTAACCCCCCCCCCCCCCAAAAAAAAACCCCCCCATACTTTTAAAAATGTGCCTCATGCATGGCCACATGTATTAATCCTAACAACAGATGGTTCCATGCCACTCACTACAGAAGATGATAAGCCAGTGCAGGTCCAGGATGACTTCTCAATTCCATGCACAGGCAATTAGAGGATGTCCCGAACTGTTCGCCGCCCGAACTGTTCGCGGCGGAATATCGCAGTTCGAGTTTTCGCGCGAATACGCGAAACATGGCAAAAAAAGAGTTTCCCCACCTATCTTTTTTTACATTGACAAACTTTGACCCTGTGCGTCTCAGTCAGCAGGCATTACATACAGCCCAAATTCAGCACCCACCCTCACGACCATCTTATCCTCTATAAACATAGCAAGGAGAGATGCCATTCAAATGCTGCTGAGTGAGAGTGGAAGACAAGGACAACAGGTTCAGTGACACGGGCAATGGTAGTGACACGGACAAAAGGTCAGTGACAGGACAATAGTTGTGAAACGGGCAATGGTGTGACACGGGCCAAAGGTGTGGGCTGAACACGGGCAATGCATGGAGTGCGCGGAAACGACGCGAAAAACCCGCCACGCGACGCGAGAGACGCGAAAACCCGCCAACGGACGCGATCCATGATATCAATTGAACTCTTGGTGCGGATTATTTTGTGCCAAAAAATTTTTCTTGGAGTTTGCCATGGATTCCCTCTGTATGTCATTGTCAGTGTTCAATTGCCATGAGCGTAAGAACGAAAACCCGCCAACGCGACCGAAGAGAAGATGGACGCGAAAACCGCCAATGCGACGCGATCCATGACTTCATGTGAAATTCTTTGGTGCGGATTATTGTGTGTGAAAAAAAAATGCTTGGGAGTTTGGCGCATGGATGTCCCTATGTATGTCATTGTCCAGGGTGTGACCCCTTGAAAGACTTTCCAAACCCACTATTATTGTGGCCAGAAGGGGTCCCTTTTGGTGTTTTTTAAAATTCGCCTCCCCCCATGAAGTCAATGGAGGGTTCGCGTGTTTGCGTGTTAGCGAACTTTTTTCGCGTTCGCCGTTCGCGAACCCGAAAATTTGGGTTCGCGACATCACTAACAGCAATGCATATGCAAAACCACATGACACTGTCTAACCTGCAACATTGAATAAACATTGGGGAGCTTGAGGGGCACAATGAAAAAATAGGGCACCGCAAAAGAAGAGAGAGAGGAGCCAAGGAAGAGACTGAAGAGGATGAAAGAGGAGAAGAGGAGGCTGGCCTGCATGCAATCAATAGAGGTGCCACCAACTCCACTCAAAAGCCATGTATTGCATTCAGGTTTACCCAGTGTGTAGTGACGTCATCTACCTCTTCTGACCATGTTTGGAAGACCACGTGTCTGTGGTAAGATGGACCTTTGCCCCAATGGACCTTACTGCATCTGTGAAATGGCCTGCTGCCTCTGCCTGCTTTGCTGAACAGTACACCATTACAAAAATTGGCAATAGTACTTTTCTGCGGTTTTATTAATAAGTGCACTGCACTGCACACCTCGGCTATACACAGCGAATATTCGCTTATGGTCATGAATTTAAATGTATATTTGCAATGTGACCACATGTGACCATTCATTGTGAAGGTAATCTCAATGGGATTATTATTGCAAATATATTTTGCAATGCATGGCCATAACATGTGAATATTCAAAAATATTGAATATTAGTAGAATTATTAGCAAAATATCACAAATTTGAATATTGCCTATGCCATTTATCACTAATACACAGCGCACAATTCCCAAAATACAGGATAGCCCACCACCAAAAATGGACTATCTGATGAACTGCAGGACAGAAAACATGTGGGAATTGGATTCCAAAAAGCAGTTGAAAGCATTGCCAAACCAAATAAAATATTGACATCTTTGTTCAAGAGAAGTTAAGTTTTAATGCTGATCTAGTAAATACACAGAAATGTTCTTAAACATAATCATTAAGGTGAAATGTTTGTTATTGTTAGTAGAAAGAAATACGGTAGAAGTGATACATTTATAATGGAATTTCACAAAGTATATTTTATAATGAAGTGACTGAAACTACAGACAATATGTTATTCAGCTCATTCCAAGACTAATACAGAGCGTGATTACCAGCAATATAAGTGGTATGAGAACCATTTATAACTATATATAAGGGGAATTATCTGCCTGGGAAGCGAGGACGTGAGGCTCTCTACCAATGCGCCTGGGCACTCCAAGGACTGCACAGCCAGCCTACTATCTTCTTACGGACTAATAGTCACCACACTGCTACCACCACTACCTTAAGACCGGGACTACCTAGAAACGAGTCATACCCCGGTGGTCTAACCACACTACCAGTCCATCCCCCTCAGGGGGAAGGACACGGTGAAGTGCCAGTAGGGAGGGCTACTCTTGGACCATCTTCTTTCTTGAGAGGAACACACTACCTAGCGCACCTAGAACAGGTTTTCCTGTCAGTGATTTTGCGCAAAGACAGCGTGTGCAGCCTGACGAAGCCACTACACGTGGCGAAACATGTCGCACAAGCCAACCTAGCACATTCGCATTGTTATGACATGTTTTAATCATATATCTGCCGCAATCACAACTCTCTTATGAGATATATGCTTTATATATATAATTTGTCTGTGATAATTATATGTTTTTTCTGTCTCACATGGACTACGGGTCCTAATAAAATGTTTTGTACATACCACAGTATAAACATGTGTAAATATAGTTAAGATTGTACTCTAACAAAAGAAGTTCCCACATTCCAATCAAATTCCCAACCTATTTCTTTCTCTTAATAAATCTTACACCCTGGGATGGGAATGTGGGAAAAGACTGAGGGATAGATCCAGATACACTTGAGTATTTAAAAGCTGTTATAACTGGAAAAGGATGTTGTACTAAGTACTAAGAATGAATGTCACTTGGGGGTTGAATAAAACTGATAATGATGTGACACAGAAAAGACATTTGTGGTGATGTCATTATTAATGTTATGTTAGATTTGTCTGACTTACAAGCGTCTCTTTCATTTCATTGTAAACAAGATGACTGAAATGATCAAAATCAATGTCACAATGGCCAAAACACTCAATTTCAGTGGGGGCTGAATAATTTTGAACACAACTGTAATAAATATATAATATAATAAATTACCAAACCCCCTGAAAAATAACAGTTAATAAATGTACATTTACTTACAATTACTATGTCCTCTCCAGCGCTGGAATCCAATCATGATAAAATCCAACAAAGCGAATCTTGACATAAAAAAATAACAATCAAAATAAAAAAATTATCCAACTTTCATCCGATTAACCAGTAAAAAATATCTCCATTATATAAATTCATATAAATAAATCCATTCTTGTCCACAATGTTGTAAAAAAAATCGTCTGAGTTCCGCTGGAGATGTGCATTTTCCTCAATGTCCCACAAAGAAAGAGACTTGATTTCCGCTCTTGGGGAGTAAGTATAAGGATTTTTTTTCCCACACGGAAGGGAATTATTGATAAACAAATGACCATGTGGTGTTTCCAAGTGTCAAACATGTCCATTTAAACTCTGCTCAGCAATATATAACTTTCACAAATAAAACTCAATTGTAATAATAAATAATACAAGACTTTAATTCTGCAAAATCTATGCTAATTCTTAGATAAAGGATAGTGATCTCTTCAACAAATCAACTGGCGTGGTATCGACTAGGGAATAAAACAATTCCAATCAGAGTTTTTCTCTGATAACAACGGTATCTACTAATTGGTAATATGCATTTTTTACAAAGTACATTATACCACTATTAAGCTAATTGTACTCTGCAAAGAAAAAATTGTATCTAGATATCAGTCATCTATCTGATGTATAAACAAAAATCATATACTTTACCAAGAGTGCAGATGGTTCTGCAGAAGCAATGGGTGTGAGCTAGGACAGATGTCCTATTCATGGATTCAATTCCCTTAGCGTTCTTTTTCGATCGATGGGGTATGTTGCAGGTTAATATTTTGACCCGGCATGAGACGAAAGTAGGTGCCAGTATAACTATATATATCTGTGTATAAAGGTATATATATCTGTGTATAAACATAACCCAACATCTCTATGAACAAGTCACTGATTTGGGGGATGAAACACGTCAGAGAGTTGGTGGTGATACATCATTGTGTGTTCTGCAGAAGCAATGGGTGACCGCTACGACAGATGTCCTATACACAGATTTAGTTCACTTGGTGTTCTTTTTCAGTTGATGGGGCATGTTACGGGTTTATATTTTGACCCGGCATGAGGCGAAAGGAGGGGCCGGTATAACTTAGAGGTATATATATCTGTGTATAAACGTAACCCGATATCTCTATGAATAAGTCGCGGATTTGGGGGATGAAACACGTCAGAGAGTTGGTGGTGATACATCATTGTGTATTTATTTGACTGAATAATTTTGGATTTAATAAAGCTGCATTGAGGATCTTATCCGATGTGCGGAACTCCAGTGTTTTGAGATATAAGTTCTTTTTCTTTTGGTTGCCTCCTTAGTTCCTTCCCTCTTTCAAACAAATGGGTGTACATTAGATAAGGCCCCCTGGGGAGGGGTTAGAGATTAACTCCTCTGAGTTTAAAATATTGTGAGTGTAAGGTAATGCCTATGTACCTGGATGGTAGTATGGTACAAGCTATGAACTCCTTGTTAATAAAGCTACATTTCCAAGTAAAATGGTATCTCTAAAACCATAAACTAGGTATCAATGATTAATCTTCTATCATTCACAATCAGACATTCTGGTACCAGGCCGACCAAAGACTAAAAAAAGGTGTTATGGGCTGATAAATAAACATTTGATGTCTTATCTTCATTACATGGGAATTCATCTTGTTTTTCCATTGAAAGGATTGCTTTACAGTGTGTGACATCAGCTGTGAAATATGTAGGATGAAATATAACACTATTAAGCTAACTGTATTCTGCAAAGGAAGAATTGTATCTAGATATCAGTTATCTATCTGATGTATAAACAAAAATCATATACTTTACCAAGAGTGCAGATGGTTCTGCAGAAGCTATGGGTGACCGCTACGACAGATGTCCTATACACAGATTTAGTTCCCTTGGTGTTCTTTTTCAGTTGATGGGGCATGTTACGGGTTTATATTTTGACCCGGCATGAGGCGAAAGGAGGGGCCGGTATAACTTAGAGGTATATATATCTGTGTATAAATGTAACCCGATATCTCTATGAATAAGTCGCGGATTTGGGGGATGAAACGTGGTAGAGAGTTGGTGGCGATGCATCATTGTGTATTTATCTGACTGAATAATCTTGGATTTAATAAAGCTGCATTGAGGATCTAATCTGGTGTGTGGAACTCTAGTGCTTTGAGATATGCCGTCTTTTCCTTTAAGTTGCCTCCTCTTTTCCTGCCCTGTGCAAAACTTTTAAACAAAAATCTTATCTTTCAAACAAATGGGTGTACATTAGATATGGCCCCGTGGGGAGGGGCTATGCCTATGTAGCTTGATGGTAGTATGGTACAAGCTATGAACTCCTTGTTAATCTAAATTTCCAAGTAAAATTTTATCTTTTAAACCATAAACTGGGTATGAATGGTTAATCTTGTATCATTAAGAACCAGACATTCTGGCACCAGGCCAACCAAAGACTAAAAAAAGGTGTTATGGACCGATCAATGAACATTTGATGTCTTTTATTCATTACATGGGAATTCATTTTGTTTTTCCATTGAAAGGATTGCTCCATGGTGTGAGATATCAGCTGTGAAATATGTAGGATAAAGAATGATAGTCGAACGTCGTACCTGTTTCTAGTGGTGAGCTTGAATATTCCAATTGCAAATACAGTGGCTTGCAAAAGTATTCAGCCCCCTTGAACTTTTCCCCATTTTGTCACATTACAGCCACAAACATGAATCAATTTTATTGGAATTCCATGTGAAAGACCAATACAAAGTGCATGTGCTATTTATTTTCGCATTGCGAATATATATTCACAATCCATTCCCATAAGCATCCCAATGGCGAATATCTCGAATATTCGAAATTGCGAATATCCACCACCATATTCGCAAAATTTGTGAATTCTCGAATAGCCAATATTCCCAGAATACTTGCAACATTTTGTCACATTACAGCCACAAACATGAATACATTTTTTGGGAATTCCACGTGAAAGACCAATACAAAGTGGTGTACACGTGAGAAGTAGAACGAAAATCATACATGATTCCAAACATTTTTTACAAAATAAATAACTGCGGGGGTGGGGTGTGCAGCGTAATTATTCAGCCCCCTGAGTCAATACTTTGTAGAAGCACCTAGCAATAGTAGAGTGTTGTACCATGTTAGCCATCGATAAATACAGCAAGTTTGGAGTTCAAGTGATACCATTTATTGGCTAACTGAAGTCATTAGAGAAGCAAGCTTTCGGGATATCGCAGATCCCTTCTTCAGGCTAATACAATTCTGGTCTTTGAAACTTACATTTGTAGTTGTGTCAGATCCTCCAATGTGGTGTACCTAATATCGTGCAAAAAATGCCCTACAGGACTCTATG
>CM070032.1:235198515-235231561 GCA_036250615.1 Ptychadena robeensis | reverse complement strand
TCTTCTATTATAGCTCATACAGCAAATCCAAATTTTCCACCTTATGTGAATATTTGACCTCATGCGAATTTTAGGCTTTATGCAAATTTTTGAGTGTTTTATGCAATTTTTTTGCCTTATGCGAATATTCGAATCAAAATTCGATTGGGAAACTCGAAATTTAAGTTGAATCGAATTTTATTCATTTCGACCATCTCTATCTGTGAGAAGATAGGCTTAAGCTAGCCATAGACGGGTCTATTATTTAGCGATCCAATGGTCAATTGGATCATATAGCATGATACAAAATCTATCGCCAGTTGAACATTGATCGCTTCTACCGCCACACAATGCTATAGATTCACAGGCAATGTTTTTTTTATTAAGCATCATTACCGCTTTCTGCCACAAGAGGGCTCCTGGAAACCGAAAAATAATATTTACATGTAAAAAATTGATTGAAAAATGCCTGATCACTTTTTGATCGATTGTATTTTCGATTCTGATCACTTGGGTTTGATCAAATCATGTGGACAGGGATCGAATCCCATTCGATTGACTTCAAAAGATAATTTTTTGGGGTTGATCGAAGGCTATATCGACCTGTGTATTATTATTATTATTATCATTTATTTATATAGCGCCAACATATTACGCAGCGCTGTACAATGCATTAGAGTGGAGATACAAACACATGATAACACACAGTTACCGGTATGAAATAGGAAGGAGTTTAGGACCCGGCCCGGACGGGCTTACAGTCTAATAGGTGGGGGAACATGGTATACAATAGGTGGGGGGTGGGACTGGCATGGTGGTGATGTTAGGAATGAGAAGATGGATAGGCGAGACTAAAGAGGTGGGTTTTTAGGGCTTTTTTAAAAGTTCCAAAAGTAGGAGCTAGTCTAATGGGACGAGGGAGAGAGTTCCAGAAAGTAGGAGCGGCCCTAGAGTAGTTCTGAAGCCTGTGTATGGCTTATCTTACTCTTAAGGTGGCCATACACAGGTCGATTTCACACTCGATTCCTGGCCGATCGATCACCAAGCGCCTGCACGCCGATCGACGAGGAATCGAGTGCAGCCCACCTTGACTGATCGACCCGACCGATCGATATGGCCCCCAAAACGGATCGGCCAGGGAACCAACCTGTTGGTGTTTTCTGATTGATCGGGCACACATCAAGGGGCGTTGACATTTGTGAATCGATCGACTGGTAACAGAATCATCCAGAAATCGGTGGACTAAGGAATCTAAGGAATCGACACGTGTATGGCTAGCTTTAGACCCTTAGGATCTGTTAATGATGAGCATGTGATAAGTAGAGATGGTCAAATTTGTCGACCAGCTGATATTGTAAGCTGATTGCAAAGCCTCTGATAATTGTATTTTTTTTGTATTGTAAATTCAGATCTTTTTAATTTTGACTTGACTTAATTTATGCAAAAACTATTTGTATTAGAGACATACTTTTTTTGAAGTATACCCCCAACCCTTCTCTACATCTCCAGCACATTTAGTGATGATTCCATGCTCAGGGGCAATTATTTTGAAATCGTCAAAAGCATCTCTAGTGATAAGCTCTGGCACCAGCCACTTGAGAATTTAATAGTTGAGAGAACAACAAGGTTCAAAGAAACGAACACAAAGATAGGGATTTTTGGACACTTGGACTTTTTAAGTCAATCAAAACATCGATTGTCGTATATCTTGTAAAAAAAAGAAATGTTTTTGTAAAACCAGACATATATAGGGGTCTTAAGCCTGCCATAGACACCTCGATCTATGGCAGACCTTTAGCAGACTGATTACAACGTGGTGACGTCACCACGCTGTGAGCAGTCTGCTAAATGTCGGACAGGAATCCTGTGTGTTCCACTGACACACGGGACTCTGGTCAGACTAGCCAATTAACTGGGAGGGGGAGGAGACTCCCCCTCCGAGTTTACAAGCGGCAGCTGTTCTGCCTGTCAGTCGTACAGAAAAAGAACCGGCATGTCGGATCCGTGTGCGATCCGACCTGCTGGCTTTTTTTAAACATAACTCGAGGTCGGCTCCCACATAGTTGCAGCAGACCAACCTTGATGTGCTCGGCGGGAGCGAGCACGCAGGTTGGTCTGCTACAACTATGGCCGGGAGTCTGCCCGTCTAGGGGGGCTTCATAGATAGACCTCCAATTCACATAAAGTAATAATCAGTGCAAAAGAGGTTATACACATGAACAACATTTTCCACAACTTAGCAGTCTCCAGATTTTAGTCGTATTCAACCTTCTATGCATTTCAGTCGAAAAGAAGCTTCTTCAGAAAGTTTGTGGATTAACAGACGAACGTGGATAATGATCTGTACTGAATAATACATATAATAAATACAAACATTCCTGATAGGTTCAAATGGTTGTCATCAACATAGTTTGGCATTGATGTTACCTTATAGATGATTACAAACGTTCACCAAGTGTATAAAACTTTTAACCACTCTAAACACAGTTTTCTATTTAGAATCTGTGTTCACACTGGTTGAACTGAGAGATCTCAGAGTTTGCTCTGAGTTTGCTGCAGAAATCTCTTCTCCCCAGCCGGAGTGTCACACTCCCTGGACTGGGGGGGGGGATATTAGAAGAAACAGCATGTTTTTACAATTCAATCGCTCAGATCACAAGTTCTAAACAGAGGAGTGTGATCAGAGTCATTCAAGTATGGAAACTGTTTCTTCTGAGAGGAGAAGAATCCCCCCCTCCCCCGCAGTCCAGGAAGTAATGCTGTGACACACTGGCCAGGGAGAAGAGGAACACACAGCTGATTTGCCAATCTGAAAGAAAACCGTAAGTTTTTACACTCCAACCAGTCTGTTTAGAGTGGTTTTAGTTTTAAACTTACTGCTTTCAAATCAGACTGAATACAGCTTTCTGCTTAGAAAGCTGTTTTCAGTTTGAATAAAAAATGTAATGCACACGGAAATAGAGTCCCCCCCAAGCCCCCCCCCTCTGTCATTTAACTCTCTCACCCCCAGTGTGATGGACCTGATGACATTACACTGGGGGTAGAGGAGCCAAATTTAAGAGACTTGTACTGGATATAGTGCAACTGATACTGTATCCAATACAATTAAAAGTAGAAAAAACACACAAAACACTGTTAAATTGAACTAAACTTTTATTATAAACAAATATAAATACAGACTGTTTTGAAATCTCTCATACTAAGGAAGAAGAGATTTCATCACCAATTGATATCTTTTATTATTATGGTTTTTTTTTACAAAGAGAAGTACCCATGAATGTTTTTTTTTACATAATTGTTTGTTTCACACATTATTATAGTCAGGATGTCTACTAGACCCTTGTTCAGACAGATTTTGGTTAGTTACATGCCTACAACATTAAAAAAATATTCGGTTAAAGTCTATGGTGCGCTTTTGGTATAGAAATCTGTACCTCAGCAGTGCGCTAGGGAGGTTAATATTGGTTCCTTAACCTCCCGAGCAGTTGCTCCAATTTAGTTCGGCTTGAATTTGTCTACAAACATAATTCTAGCCAAGTCTAGAGATGGTCGAATTTTTTTTCAGAAATTCAACAATTTCGAGTTAATTGCAAAGCCCCTGAACATGGTATCATCACCAAACTTGCTGAACATTTGAAAGAAAAAAGTATGTCTCTAACACAAATAGTTTTTGCACAAATTAAGTTCAAAGTCAAGTCAAAATGTCGAAAATTCGGAAATTCGACTTTAATTTTCAACTTAATTTATTCAAAAACTATATGTGTTAGAGACATACTTTATTCTGTCAAATGTTCCCCCAACCCTTCTCTACATCTCCTGCAAGGTTGGTGATGATACCATGTTCAGGGGCTTTGCAATCAGCTCTGAAATTTAGCAAGTCGAAAAATTCGAGCATCTCTAGCCAAGTCAACCTTGGGGCATCTTACCTGTCCAGAGGGAGCCCGTGCAGTGTCTGCGTACCCACATCCCTGCTGATCATTCTGGCTTTTGCCTTTTCAGGGCCATTGACATAGTCAAAGAGGTGGGGGGGGGGAAGCAGGCAATGTCAGTCTTGGTCCTCACATATCTGGCATCATCTTTGCGAAGGGGGGCAGAAAGGAGCTAAAATAAACACTTTTCTATGTAATCTGTGTTGATTACCCATACAACTCTTTTCAAGAGTATGGGATTTGGGAATAACGCCCAGAGAGTTAACAGCAGAGAATGTAGTAACTTACAGACTTGTGAAAGTACAGAGAGTACTAATGGTGCTTTATGGAAACCTTAATTTGTGTTGAACTAAGGAGAAGCTTCCACCTAGCCCCTCTGCCATACAGCTCAGATTGGTGGAGAGCTACAGTTATGGATGTCCTTCTGTAACTCATGATCACCAAACACTTCACAAAGCAACCATTAGGTTTTTGGTCACCTCTCTCACTATGGCTCTTTTCCCAAAAAGAAACAATTTGGCCAGGTGACCAGTTCTTGGAAGAGTGTTGGCTGTGCCAAATTTCTTGGCAAATGTTTCTACCTGTAATAATGCTATCCTTCCTAAAACCTGTTAAGGCTGTAAATTAGGGGGCACACAAAAAAGACTGTCGATTTTGTTACAGCCGACCTACCACCAGAAAGCGTTCATTTCATGAATGACGTATCCATAATAGGGAGACATGCATAAAGAAACCAAAAGAAAATGTATCTGTAAGGAGTAATTTAACAAGATCCCTTGCAGCCCCTTCCTGGATCTGATGACAAGCTGCCATGGCGCCCACGGTACTCGCTGCAGAGATAGGCTGGTAAATCTCTAATCTCAGCTCTCCGTTGAACTGATAGGGAAGTAATTTCTCATAGAAAACCATTATAAACGCCCCCAGTGGCCACTCGCGATAGTGCACCCGGAGTTAACACCCGGAAGCCTGGAGAAGAAACATGGAATCTCTCATATAATTCCAAGGAACAGCAGTGAAAGAGTGCATTTGGCTTTAGAGTGCCCACCCATACAGTGGTATTTTAACCTCTTTTTTGGGGGGGTCCCAGTATGGTATTTTGTTTCTTTTTCAAACATGATTTGTTTTCTTATTCTTTTCATTGCAGATAGTGAGAGCTGCTACAGATGTCCTGATAATGAGTGGCCTGATGAGAAGAAGGTGAAATGTATTCCTAAAACATTGGAATTTCTTTCCTATGAAAGTGAGGATTTGGTTATAGTTTTTTTATTGACCTCTTTGCTGCTTGCAGCTATGACCATGTTTGTATTAGGAAACTTTATTTATTACTGGGACACTCCAATTGTGAAAGCCAATAACCAGACTGTGAGCTTCATCCTCCTGACCACCATCTTGCTGAGCTTCCTCTGTGTCTTCTTGTTCCTCGGACGTCCTGTGGATATAACCTGCATGCTGAGACAAATGTCATTTGGGATTTTCTTCTCCATCGCTGTCTCTTGGTTTCTGGCCAAGACCATCACAGTCTGCATTGCCTTCAAAGCCTCCAAACTTGGCAGCTACTGGAGGAAGTGGGTGGGAGAGAAGATTTCTATTGCTCTGGTCATCATTTGTTCCTCTGTCCAGGTTCTGATCTGTGTTGTTTGGCTGTCAGTGTCTCCACCTTACCAAGAGTATGACATGACCTCCTATCCTGGGAAGATCATCATCCAGTGTAATGAAGGATCAGTTATCGGCTTCTACGCTGTGTTGGGGTATATGGGGTTCCTGGCAGCTGTGAGTTTTGTTCTGGCTTTCATAGTGAGGACATTACCTGACAGTTTTAATGAGGCCAAGTACATCACCTTCAGCATGCTGGTGTTCTGCAGTGTCTGGATTGCCATGATCCCGGCCTATCTGAGCACCAGAGGGAAATACATGGTGGCTGTGGAGATATTCACCATACTGACCTCCAGTGCTGGGATACTGGGATGTATATTCTTCCCTAAATGTTATATTATGCTACTGAAACCTGATCAGAACACAAGAAAACACCTACTGCAGAAATGTAATCTTTAAAAATATATAGTAGTAACTTTGGCATTCATTTATGTTAGTTACTATGGCATTCGTTTTAGTGTAAGAATAAAGGCTGTTTTAAATATTCATATTCATATGCAAAGCGATGAAAGGTGCATTTTGAGATTCTCTTGGGATAATGACAGAGGATCAATCATTTTATCCATGTATCTATGAGGGCTGTCAGGTGCTTCCCTGTCCAGAGGTGATGGCAGAACCTTGTTGTACTAGTAATGGATTTTGGATGCAGTCCCCAGCTCTCCTGTGGATCCATTTTCAATCAACGAATGGGGATCTGTTGGAGATTAGCTCTAAAATTTTTCTATCTTAAGCTCTTCCTTGGCCAATCGGCAACTTACTGACTACTCTGGCTGAAAAGGTATGTAAATGTTTTCTGGAGAGGGATCTTTCATGGACAGAAGGTTAAATGGGTTATTTATACAGCCCCAATATTGACACAGTAACCATCTTAAAAAACACGATAGATGCCCTTACAGCCTACATTGAAGGTATGACCATTCTCCGAAGCCATTGCAATGTAGCCTTGAGAACCTTTCATATATATTTTGAGAGGAGCCTCCCATTTCTCTTATCTGTATCTTAAGCCCCCTCGCTCCCGCCGAGCACATCAAGGTTGGTCTGCCACAACTATGTGGGAGCCCACCTTGAATTATGTAGAACAAAAGCCGGCAAGTCGGATCGCACACGGATCCGACATGCCGGTTCTTTCTCTGCCAGACTGACAGCTGCAGCCTGTTACCGCTGTTATCTCAAAGGGGGAGTCTCCTCCCCCTCCAAGGTAATTGGCTTGAGTCTGCCAGGAGTCCTGTGTGTCAATGGAACACACAGGACTCCTGTCCGACATGTACAGGTGACGTCACCACGCTGTAATCAGTCTGCTAAAAATCTGCCATAGATCGAGGTGTCTATGGCAGGCTTTAGAATACATAGGTAGACTGAGATTGGAACCACAGATCTTGGCAGGGGAGACTCATCAACACTCACATAAACTAGTGGAAATTTTGTTACCTTCTCTAATCCAGATGAACAAAAATTTTACAGATCAAGAAACTCATCGTGGTTTAAACCATGAGCTCCCAGCCAAAATTTGCCTTCAACTAAACACAGTGTTCCTTCACCTCCTCTTCCACCAACACAGCGGCTTCTCCCAACTCCTCAACCTCCTACTCCTTACACACCTCCTCATACTCCTAGTGGTGCAAGATTATCAATGACAATTTTTGGGTGTCAAAAACGACACAGTATTATCAGCGCATCTTTGCTTTTAGGACCATCTATTCCTGTTACTTAGTGGTCCTACATCAAAGTCATGTGCAATTTTGTAACTCGTGGCCTAGAGTTCCTAGCACCCTGTAATGTCTCAGAAGCAAGACAACAAAAAAGTTCATTGCTGGCCAGTTTGACTGGTGCCTGGTCAATTTCTGGAAAATGAGACTGCTATGCGGTCTTACCCTTTGATGTCTCCGAAGCAAGACAACCAAACTGTCTCCAATCCAGGAGATAAAAACAAAAAAGTTTAGGCCTTTTGTGCCGGTGGTTGAGACCTACTGAAATTGTCTGCGACTGAGCGGCAATGTGTGTACTTCTTGGAGCTGGGGTTTTATGCCCCCTTTACTGTCCCCAAGAGGAAGAAAAAAATAAGGCTTTGGGCACTTCGCAGGAGGCCCCCAATACACCTTACAATCTTACCATACAATTTCTGTACAATCAACTTTTGTTCTACCAAAACCGTGTAATTCTAACCCTTCCAATCACTATGTATTCTATCAGGGAGGACCCGGCACTACATAGCAGTGATATATACCTTCCAATCACTATGTATTCTATCAGGGAGGACCCGGCAATACATAGCAGTGATTTATACCTTCAAACCACTATGTATTCTATCATGGAGGACCCGGCACTCCATTGCTGTTGGTAGATAGCTCTGTTTGTTTGGTCGGACGGCCAGCTCTAGGAAAGGTTCAGGTCATCCCAAACATCTTCCATTTAAGGATTATGGAGGTGATATTTCAGTTTTTCTTTTTAAATAAAGCTGCAAAAATGTCTACAATTCTGTGTTTTTCTGTCAGCATGGGGAGCTGTGTGTACATTCATGAGGACAAAAAAATGATTTTGGCTGCAATATAACAAACAGTGAAACATTTAAGGGGGTCTGAATACTTTCCATACCCACTGTACATGACTATGGTAGGGACAGTAGATTGTGAGCTCCTCTGAGAGACAGTTATTGTTATGACTTCCGCCCTTTCCTGTCCCCAGAGACCACCAAAGTCCTGGTACACGCTCTCATCATCTCTCGTCTGGACTACTGTAACATCCTCCTCTCTGGTCTTCCTCTCTCTAGACTATCACCTCTTCAGTCCATCATGAATGGTGCTGCTAGACTCATCTACTCCTATAACCGCTCCTCATTTGCTGCTCCTCTCTGCAAATCTCTACGCTGGCTTCCAGTTGTCCAGAGAATCAAATTCAAAAGTTTTGTGCCTTGCCTTCAAATCACTCCACACCTCCTGTCCTCCTTACATCTCCAACCTGGTACACAAATACACCCCCTAACCGCCCCCTCCGCTCCTCCAGTGACCTACTAATGACATTCACACTCATAACCTCATCGAACAGAAGGCTTCAGGACTTCTCTAGGGCCGCTCCTACTCTCTGGAACTCCCTCCCTCGTCCCATTAGACTTGCTCCCACTTTTGGCTCTTTTAAAAAAGCCATAAAAACCCACCTCTTCAGCCTGGCCTATCCATCTTCTCATTCCTAACATCACCACCATGGCAGTCCCATCCCCCTCACCTATTGCATACTCTGTTCCCCAACCTATTAGATGTAACTGTAAGCCCGACCAGGCAGGGTCCTCTACTCCTCCTGTGTCATACCCTGTACCTGTGTGTTATTGTGTGTTTGTATCTCCACTCTATTGTACAGCGCTGTGTAAGATGTTGGCGCTATATAAATAAATGATGATAATAATAATAATAATGACTATATATGCTCTGTAAAGGGTTGTGTAATATGTTGATGCTATATCAATAAAAGATGATAATAATCATGTCTTTCCTGGCCCAATCTCAGTTTCAGTAAGTCCCAGAGATTCCCTAGATTTAGAAATGGGGTAACTTAAGAGATAGGGGATGTTACTCTTCCGAAGTAAAGTCCCCTCCCTCATAAGTTGGCCAGCCAGCAAATAGGAGGGAGGAGGAGGTAAACCTGTGACGTTTGCAGAAGTCACACTCCGCCTAGACACTCCCACATTTGTCCCAATTAAAAACATGAATAGAGAATGGTCAATGAGATGCAAATGAGATGCAAATTGCATGCTACTGTACTTGATCGGCTCAACTTTATTTTGCAAACAATTTGTATTCTTAAAGTGGACTTATCACCTGGTAGGTCATGCAGCAGCATTGGCTGCAGCTCAGTTGATACTGCTGAGATCCAAACTTGAAAAAAAACAAAAAACCTTGTGCCCCTACCACTGCCTTACGTCACGCCGAGGCAGATGCAATGACATTCGGGACATCTTTCCCATGCAGGAACTCGTCTGGCCGGTCTCGACTTTAGCTGTTATCAGTGTGTCTCTCCTGTCCAGAGACACATCTCATCAAGTAGCTGATTCAGCCCTCCCTTCAGTTGTGTATGAAATTTTAGTTGGTCTACCTGATCATGGTTTGATTTCGACAGAAGTCCCAAACTGACTGGCACTCACACATGGATTCCCGTCAGATACTTTGGATGGGCACCCTGGTCGCTCAAGCTGGGCCAATCGACCCCTGTGCATTTGGCTCAAGAGCGCATGGATGTCAATTGGCCAGAAGATCCCGAGCAAATCCATAAGTGTATGGGGGGCCTTAGAATACAAAAACATCAGTGCAGCAGTGGATGAAAAATGCAAGGGTCTGTCAGGAGTCCAGAAAGTCATGTGACCTTTTATACACACACACACACACTAATTACAAGCAGACAGATTACAGAGGAAGTTGGTGACCTTTAATCATCATTCAAAACCTTTTGTGTCAAGCAAAATCACCCCGTTGTGTAAGATCGTCATCAGGGTCATTTTGAGTATTTTGTGATGTGATTATGATCTAAAAAACAGTAAACACAGTTGTCTGATAATAAATGGCTTCAATCAACCACTAACCATGAGTGACAGAAAAGTTTTTGTGCTATCATTCATATTCTCTGAAAATAAATCATAATTTCTGCCGGGGGGGGGGTGTAAACTTATCAGCACAACTGTAGAACAATAGAGATGGTCAAATTTTTCGACTAGCTGACTTTGTAAGCTGATTGCAAAGCCAATCACCAATTGCTGGAGATGTAGAGAAGGGCTGTGGGAGCATTGGGGGGAAAAAAGTTTTGCTCCAGCACATGTAGTTTTTGCATAAATTAAGTTCAAAATCAAAGTTGAATATTTTATTTGAATTTGAACTATTTGTGTTAGAGTCTTACTTTTTTTTGTAGTATGCCCCCAACACTTCTCTACATCTAAAGCAAGTTTGGTGATGATACCATGCTCAGGGGCTTTGCAATAAACTTGAAATCTACAAAATTGTCAAATTGTTTCATAAATTCAACCATCTCTTATAAGCAATCCTTCATTTCCTGGATGTTTCCTTTATATTACTGAACCTATCATAGAAATGAAATCACTTGCAGGCACATAGGTGACGCAAAAAATTTTTTTTTGAAATTTTTATTTTTTGTTCACCTTAAATGACCTAACATTTTCCCAATACTTTGTTTAATTGAATTTTACTTCGATACTATTATTATTATTATTATTTTTATTGTTATTATTATTTTTATTATTATTATTGTTGCTGTGGTTATTGTTATTATTATTGTTATTATTATTAGTATTATTATTAGTATTATTAGTATTATTATTAGTATTGTTGTTGTTATTATTATTATTATTATTATTATTATTATTATTATAATTATTATTATTATTATTATTATTATTATTATTATTATTATTATCATCGTTATTGTTTTTATTATTATTGGTGTTATTATTATTATTATTATTATTATCATCGTTATTGTTTTTATTATTATTGGTGTTATTATTATTATTATTATTATTATTATTATCATCGTTATTGTTTTTATTATTATTGGTGTTATTATTATTATTATTATTTTGTATTATTGGTTAATTTGACTGTTACACAGAATTATTACTATTATTATTCTCTTATTTATACAATTATACTAATATTTTTTATAGTGTTTTTGTTATTATGGTATTCTTTGACTGGTTTAATACACATGATTGCAGTTTTAAATGTGTTATCATAAATGTTTTCTGTAAACTTTATCTTTTGAGATCTCCTGAGAATCCCCATTGTAATTGATCAATATGATCAAATCATAGAAGAGAATTGTATCAGCAGTTATCAAACTGGCACTCCCCCTTCCCATGTTCCTGCTCCCCCCTCCCATCATCATTACATAGAGGACAATGGGACCGGACTTCAAAATTACACAGAAGACACTTTTATAAAAAAAAAAAAGTTTATTGCACCTTACATGATAGAATTGTATCAGCAGCTTTCAAACTGCGCTCCCCCTCCCATCATCCTCGCTCCCCCTCCCATCATCCAAAGCCTTTCATCTGGCTAGATCTATGAATTCAAAGGGAACTCTGAGACCTGACTTATTATACAGGAGTCACTTTAATGAAAAAGTTAACTTTTCAAAAAATTATTGCATCAGCCATTGTAAGACTGCGCTCCCCCTCCCATCATCTTCACTCCCCCTCCCATCACCTTTTTACCTGGCTAAATCTATGAATACATAGGGAGTTCTAGGACTGGACTCCATAATTATACAGGAGAAACTTTTTTTCGATAAAGTACACTTTTCAGAACAGAATTGCATCATCCTCACTCCCCCTCCCATGACTTTTTTTCCTGGCTAAATCTATGAATACATAGGGAGTTCTGGGAATGGACTTCATAAATATACAGGATTCACTTCTTAAGTTAACTTTTCACAACAGGATTGCATCAGCAGTTGTCAGACTTCACTCCCCCTCCCATCACCTGCATGTGCTCACCTGGATAAATCTATCAATACAAAGAGGACAATGGCACCTGACTATATAATTATACAGAAGTCACTTATGTATAGAAAAAGTATATCAAACTTTAACTAAGAGAATTGCATCATCATCTCTGACAATCTGCTCCCCCTCCCATCATCCTCACTCCCCCTCCCATCACCTGCATGTGCTCACCTGGATATATCTATCAATACACAGAGGACAGGGCACCTGACTATATAATTATACAGGAGTCACTTTTATGTATAAAAAGTATATCAAACTTTAACTAAGAGAATTGCATCATCTATTACAATCTGCTCCCCCTCCCATCCTCACTCCCCCTCACATCACCTTTACCTGTCACCTGGATAATTCTATCAATACGTTCGGGAGATTTGGAATCCATAATTACACAGCAGCCACACAGGAGGTTCTTCTGTTCTTATTTCACCATCTATCCCAGGAGAGAGAATCTCCGGGGGAGTCACCAGATGAATGGAGATCTCATTGTAGGAACAAAGTCTTTGTAACTTCACTGAACTTTAGAATAGTAAGAATTGTATTATAGAATCATTCTCGTACGCTCATGTAATGACACAGAGCAGTCACACAGTATGTCTTCTGTATGTCAGAGCCATTGTGATACACAAAGACATTCACAGAATACAAGAGCTGAGAAACACACAACTAACCTAATCTGAATAATAAACAACAACATGAACCCTAAACTGGAAATATCCCCATGTACACAAATTATAAATACATTAATCAATAAAAAAAAAACAATATACAGTGACAAAGTTGACATACTTCTTATGATTTTTCTTTATTTGTATTAATCTAGAATGGGGTCATTTCAGATCCATGAATATATAAATGGACAAATATGGAATTATGGGATAAACAAAAAGTGATAATAAATAATTGTGTGAAAGGTAAAGTGAAGTTAGGGCTTGTTTCCACTAATGCGGCCGCCAGCCGCACGATTACAGCCGCTTAGATTCGCCCCCGCTAAGAACCGCATCTTATGCGGTTGTTAGCTGGGGCCATTCACCTCTATGGTAGCGGTCAGTGCTGGGCCGGAATAGTGCGAACCGCGGTCAAAAACTCGGTCGGCCAAGTTTTTAGGCTGTGGCCACCCCCTGACCGCCCCCTGACCGCCCCCTGACCGCCCCCTGACCGCGGCAGGGGACTAGCCCATTAAACTACATGGGCGCAGTTTCGTCAAAGCAGTTTCGGTTTCTGTGGTAGTGGAAACAAGCCCTAAATTGGATTTGGTTTAGGTCTGAACTCCAGGTTACATTACATAGAACATTAGAAGAGAAAAGGAAAAACACTCTTTTCCCTAAGGAGGGCAAGAGGGGACTTTAACGGCAGGTTTGGGCAGTTTGCATACAGTTTTATTAACATACATATATATACATAATTACATACCATGTACAAATACATCATCACATGAGCACATCCACATGTAAAAATCAGTTCATAAGCAGGTTTCTGATATCATAGAGTATTGCACTGTCCCGACGCGTTTTGCGGGCATCCGCTTCTTCAGGGGATTTTTTTCATGTGTATAATAAACTCTCTCTATATAAAACGTAGATAGAAGGTGCTCATAAAAATCATCATCACAATGTATTATGATCAGCATAATCACTGAATTCCATAAAACACTCACCAAATGAAGGTGAGTAGTACATATAGTAGTATTTGATCATCCATTAAAAACCAATAGACTGCAGCAGCGGGAGGGTTTGGTGACGCCTTACATTACATAGATCATTGCTGTAGCACATACCTCTGACCCAGATTCCACCAGAACTCTATGTAAAATGGGTCAAACTGGTGTACTGTATATACACTGCCTGGCCACAAAATCGCCACCTGACTAAGCAAATAATTACAAGCCTCCTATTGGATAAATCTGGGGTCGCTGCAGTTGGTCAGGTCTAGGTTTAGCAACAGTATGTGCTCCAAGAATGGGGTCAGCTGACTACTTGAATACACTGAATGACCAGGTTATTCTATCAATGGATTTTTTCTTCACTGATGAATTAAGAAGGTATAGAAAACACAAGGATAAGATAGTATGCTAACAATGCGGACTACTCGGAAATCTATAGGAAATGTATGAGAGCTTTTTAACCTCCCTAGCGGTTGTGACGAGCCCAGCTCGTCCAGAGTTTGTGTGAAGAACAAACTGTGGATGAGCTGGGCTCCCGTGCATGCCGCATACCCCCGGAAAGCTACGATGATTCTCTTACCAGCTGCAGCATTTCCGGGGTTGTGCGGCGTCATCGATCGCGTCACGGTGACGCGGAAGGGGGCGGGGGGTGGGCGGTGCCATAGCCCTCCATGTTAATGGTTTCTCTCTCCTCTCAGCCAGCGCGAAGAGCATGGCTCGGGAGAGCAGACCTCAGATCTCCCCTAGATGATCGGAACAGAACAGGAGAGCACCCTAGCACACTGTACCTGGTGTATAAGACGACCCCCGACTTTTGAACACATTTTCCTGTGTTCAAAAGTCGTCTTATACGCCGGAAAATACGGTCATTTTTTCATTAGTAGAATTCAAGAATAACTAAACAGTCTTTCGAAGTTGATGAACCGCAGGTAGATTTTTCGCCTAATATTCGCAACAAATTCGTAAATTCGAGACTTCATCATCTCCAGTCATTACTTCCTTTATTACAAAAAAGATTTTCGCAATGAAAAGTGCTGATATTCACAAAATTTCACATACACATCACATACAAATTAATTATTTATTACCTTCATTGCACAAATCGGCACTTGCGCATGCACATATTGTGAAGGCAATCTTTGTGAATTCTCGAAGTTGCCAATACTTGCAATAAAAAATTGTGATTTGAATATTCGCAATCAACACTAGAACATATGAGCAATCATCTATGAATATACATTTATCTGTAATCATAAAAATACATGATTGCTAGACCTGGTGGAATTTTTCGACTAGCTAATTTTGTGAGCTGATGCAAAGCCTCTGAAAATGGTGTCATCGCCACAATTGTAGAGAAGGGTCATTGGGGAAAAAAAGTTTTGCTTTAGCACATGTCTTTTTTGCATAAATTGTTCAAAGTTCAAAGTCGAAATTTCGGCTTTCAAAATTGTGTCTTGATTTTGAACTTAATTTATGCAAAAACTATTTGTGTTAGAAACATACCGTATTTTTCAGGCTATAAGATGCACCGGACCATAAGACGCACACAGTTCTTAGGGCAGAAAAAACAGAAATAAAAGATTTAATACGTTTTCACATCAATTGGGTTAATTCAATGAATTCAATGAATGCAATATTCAATTCAGCCACAGGGGTCACTAGCAGCAGTACATTCTCAGCCCAGCATCCTACTTCACACTGATCGGCAGGAGGAGGAGGGGGGCAGAAATCTGCAGTCTTCTCCCTCTCCTCTGCTCTGATCAGCTGTTACTCTGTTTGTGGGAACTGCAGAGTGATTGCAGTTCTCACTGACACTGAGAGAGGGAAAGATGGCAGTTTATCTCTCTCCATTGCCTTTGCCAGCAAAGCTTATACACTACAGATAAAAGAGCCAGACACCAGCCGGCATCTCTCTACTGACAGCTCCTCCAGCTCCCAGGCTAATCTCCGTGCCGGGAGAGCTGGCAGGAAGCCAAGGTGTGACCACTGGTGGCAGAGTGACCGCAGGGGGTCGCACATTCGGACCATAAGACGCAGACACTTTTTGTTTCTGTGTTCAAAAGTCGTCTTATACGCCAGAAAATACGGTAAATACAAATGTCAAAATTAAGTATAAAAAATATACAAAACCCATAGAAAATCATATTACATAATTCTAAATTAACTTACAGTTAACATATCCAATCCAGCGCAGTCCAATTGAGAAAAAAAATTCCCCTAAAAATGTTTTCAGAAAATTAGAGAAAATAAAAAACCCTTAAAAAATCCTCTTCCATCAGATTAAAAAAAATGAAAGCCATTTTCTAATTGCTTTAAAAAAAAAATATCGGATGGAAGAGGATATAATTTTTAGGGCTTTTTTTTTTACTTTCAGAAGGAAGGTGGGTTCATTTTATTTTTTGGAGATTTTTTTCTTGTTTCTTTTTTTTTTACAATTGCTTTATTGGATTTTAATCATAATTGGACTAGAGCTGTTTCAGTAGTCTACAAACTTATAAAAAAAACAAGGATGCATCAATAAACTTTCACAAAAAATGCTTCTACTCTTTAATGACCCTTTACTTATTTTGTTCAGTTTGAAAAGGCAACATCAGGAACCGGAGCCAGAGCCTTTGCTTTTGAACAGTGGGCGGAGCCATGCAAATTATTCCTTTTCCTTCCAGCGACCGGATGTGACGTCACTGACGTCACATCCGGTTTTTCCGATTCAAATTGCCATCTAGAGGCGGGGAATTGGAATCTGTCTGCAAACGGGTGGACGACAGACTTTTTAAAAGTCTGATCCGCCCGTTCGCAGATACGCCTGCCCGATGTTCACCCATCACTATTGACTTCCAACTTATCTAAAACAGTATAGATCACCTAGTAACAGTCATGACACATAGGGTTGCAACCAGGGACATTTTGCATATCATTTTGGGGCCCTATATTGCAAAATTGTTGACCCTTGCATGGGGGGGGGTGCTACCAGAAAAGTTGTTGGGGGGTACTGGGGAGTTTTCTTGATTACATGCGGGTGCTTCGATTATGCACACGTGGGGGCTCTGGGGACCTATGCTTCCGCATACTTTGTATAGCAGGAGAAATGGTCATGGTTGCATCATCTTTTTGAATATAATATTCTATATCTTCTCTATTTTACCAATTTTACAGAGCCTCCCTCTGGGCTGTCACAATCCATAATTTTGTATATTAAGCCATAAAAGCCATTATAGAATATTATATATATATGGTGTTGGCACTGCAGTGATGACCAGGGTATCCATGTCCAATGAAAATAGCCAGATCCCTTGTCCATTGCAGAGTGGTTAAATGGATATCTAATATAATACAGAGAAAGGAACTCATGGCCTCCATTGAATGGCTGGAGGAGCTATTTTAGATAACTGGGTTTTTCAAGAATTGATGTAGAAATGGCTTGTCCAGATGTCTCTGTTTTTGATTGGTGATTTTGATTCTGATAGAAAGATAATATCTGTACTTTGAGTGCAGGATAACTCCTTTTGCTTTGGTATATTGCCTGGTGGTGGTTTTGTTCTGCTTTTCAGTGTTTCTTGACGTTTTGCCTGGATGGCGCATATTTTGCTTGTATAAATAAAAAATGTACATAAAAAGGTTTACTAACATCAAATTCAATGATAGTTACCTAAAATGCAAATAAAGAGCCACTGCAAATAAAAATCTTCTGTAACCAGGATCGGCGCCAGGAGCAGACAGGCATGGGAGGCACGCCTACATCTTGGAAGGATGGCCCTAATCGAGTGGGAATGCCGACCAGTCAGGTCGGTGTGCCCACTCGATAGTGCCAGCACAGTCTGTAACCCACAGTCTATCGATGCTGACCACCAGGTTCAACTCTACCCTAGAGTGCTAGTGGGGCCTTTTGTCCTTAACCCCAATAGCAGTTGAGATAAACCCAGCTCGTCCAGTGCCGAGTTACAAAAATTTAACTGGACGAGCTGGGTTCATTCACCGCTTATCGGAGCCCCAACAGCTCTATTTTACCTTCTCCTGCTCCCGTGGTGGCTCCGATCTCCCCTTTGATGCTTCCTCTAAGGATGCGAATCCTCTTAACCCTGGTGTAACATATGTGATGAGGTCACAACGGGGCGGCGGAAAATTTGGATTGAAGTCCCATTGAATACAGTTTTCTGTTTGATTTAACATTTTTACCTTATCCAATGCTCCGGTGCCCCAGATGTCATTTTTGATAATGATCCTCTGTCAGCAAGTCCATCACACGGGGGGTCGCCAAATTTAAAGGGTAATTGAATTAAATACAGTGTGGTACGTCAACCTCTGGCCAGCAGATCTGCAGAAGGAAGTGAGAACAGCCGGTGCACAGGTAATGTGGATTGGATTCAATAATGCAGTGGAGACATACCTGTAGTCAAGACCTCCACTACTATGACTCTCTACACATCCAACAACAACAAGCCTCCCTCTTCTATCTGTTAGGGCCATGTTATCAGATCAACTACATAGCGATGTTTTATAACTACGTATACGTGTAAATAATGTGTCTGATTGTTAATGTCCATTATTTTCAATGCACACGTCATCCGTCAAGCTTCCGCTGCATTCATATAGATGCAAAGCTCAGCAATAGAGGCTCGGACCAATGCATAGGGGGCTATGACTGGCTATGTAGACAGCACTGTCATAGCCCCATTGCCACCAATGAGCGACTTTCAACACAGTGATTTTAGCCAAGTGGAGCCCTAGCCTTAAAAATTGATCTGTTGAAATTGATCGAACGGGAATAGATTCCTAGTATGATCGACCAAAAGTGATTGATATCCAACAGAAAATCGATCAAAAAGTGATCGGATATGTTGTTAAATTTTCGTACATCGTACAAGTATCTTATGGGTTGACCTGTGTATTGCTACTGTGAGGGATTAGCTGTAGAGCGGCAAGGGGCGGTACCCCCTGGATGGGTCCCCAGCAGGCGAAGGAGGCACAGCAACAAGATTTTCAGGTGAAACACACAAGTGATTTATTGTGCAAGTCCATATACAATATTTACAAGCAAGGCAGTAGAATCCAAAGGAAAAAGTAATCCATAGCAAGCAGAGTCTTTGTAGCTCAAACCTTGGTTACCACACAGGAACAACAGATCCCCAGGCACACACAGTGCTGGTTCCAGAAAGACTCTGACTGAGCAGGTGAGGGGATTTTATAAAACTCAAACCACCTCTAATGAGCTGACAGGACACAGCTGGCCCTACTCTGCACTAGGCCCAGCAATTCCAGCTCCCTCTGCTGGTCAGATAGTAAAGTACTCGGCATATTGCCGATATCTGGGACACACATACCTCCCATACTGGATGCAACCAGAGGATTTGACAGACATCCTGTCACACTATGTATTTCAAAAAATTGTAATATTTTTTCGCATCATTAATACCATCAAAATGGTCACATGTGGTATTTATTTTCACATTGCGAATATAAATTTATAATGCATGACTATGAGCTTCCCAATGCATAATATCGTGAATATTCGAGATTGTGAATATCCGCCGTGTTTGTGAAATTTGCAAACTCTCGAATAGCCGATATTCGTCAAATATATTCACAATTCGAATATTCAAGCTCAGCACTAATCAGATTAGAGGCGTGGATAGACAGGGACAGTGTAGTGAGCGCACAATTTCACTCACTAGTGATGGCCAAACTTCGGCCGTGTCCGTCCGCGAACGGGCGGAGCAGACTTTAAAAAAAAAGCCTCTAGGCGGGGAATTTGAATCGGAAAACCCGGATGTGACGTCAGTGACGTCACATCCGGTCCCTGGAACGCATCCTGGAACGCATAGTTCCTGGTTGTGTTAACCGGATGTGACGTCACTGACGTCACATCTGTGTTTACAAGCTGGAATTTCACTGAAGGACCGGGTTCTCTACCCGGTCTTCAGTGAAATATTCTTCCTGCGGCGGGATCTCGCTGCTAACGATCCCACTGGAGGAAGAATAGAGGGCTCCTTCTCCCTGGCGAACAGGGCGGGTCGAACACCCGTACTGTCCGCCGGCAAGAAGGAGGGCGAACATGCTTGTTCGCGGCGGAACTGTCCGCCTTGCGGGCAGTTCGTCCATCACTATCACTCACATTCAGCATTCATTCGCACAGACCCAAAAGTCATTTTAAGGACTCTAGTACTGCAGTGAGGATTTATCTATTCTTTGGCAAAATTAAATTTTTGTGTTGTTTGACATTTACACATCTTTAGACATCATAAAAAAATTGTACTTTAAAAGAAAAAAATTATTTTGACTGTTGCAAGTTTACTGGACAAAAATATGGTATTTTATTTACCACATACAGCGTTGTAAAAAAAAGTTGCTGAATTGCACCTCCATTTAGATGGGCCCAAGCTATTGCTGTCACATTTTGTGTGAGAGTCAGACATCTAGTGATGGCCAAACTGCCCGCAAGGCGGACAGTTCGGCCGCGAACAAGCATGTTCGCCCTCCTTCTCGCCAGCGGACAGTACGGGTGTTCGACCCGCCCTGTTCGCCGACGAGAAGGAGCCCTCTATTCTTCCTCCGGTGGGATCATAAGCAGCGAGATCCCGCCGCAGGAAGAATCTTTTCAAAAAACCGGCTCGCAAACCCGGATGTGACGTCAGTGACGTCACATCCGGTTAGCACACCAGGAACTATGCGTTCCATCCGGGTTTTCCGATTCAAATTCCCTGCCTAGAGGCGGGGAATTTGAATCTGTCCGTGAACGGGCGGACGGCGGCCATCACTACAGACATCAGAAAATTTTTTACTTTAAATTCAATGTAATCTGACTGGGGGAAATCCACTGTTCACATTTAAGTCTTTTTTGGCACCTTTAGTGTTCAAGGGTGTCTGTAATTAACATTACATGTATCTTGGCTTAATATACTGTCCATATTCTGGTGTTTTCTGTGACATATAGTGTCTGTCATCCCAAGATTGAAAATCTGTGGGGTGATCTGAAGAGGGCTGTGCACAGGAGATGCCCTCGCAATCTGATGTGCCATGCTGATAGACTCATACACAAAAAGACTGAGCGCTGTAATAAATACTGTTGATCTCGAATATTCATATTGCGAATATTAGAGATGGTCAAATTTTTTTTCAGATATTCTACAATTTCGAGTTAATTGCAAAGCCGCTGAACATGGTATCATCACCAAACTTGCAGGAGTTGAAGAAAAGGGTTTGGGGAACATTTGAAAGAAAAAAGTATGTCTCTAACACAAATAGGTTTTGCACAAATTAAGTTCAAAGTCAAGTAGAAATGTCGAAAATTCGGAAATTCTACTTTCATTTTGAACTTAATTTATTCAAAAATTGTTTGTGTTAGAGACATACTTTTTTCTGTCAAATGTTCCCCCAACCCTTCTCTACATCTCCAGCAAGTTTGGGATAATACCATGTTCAGGGGCTTTGCAATCAGCTCTGAAAGTTAGCAAGTCCAATATTTCGATACATCTCTAGCAAATATATTCAGTGAATATCTTCAATTCGAGAATTTGCGAATTTCGTGAATATGGCGTCGGATATTCGCAATTTAGAATATTTGTGATATTCACCATTGGGGTGCTTATGGGAATGGATTGTGAATATATATTCGCAATGCAAAAATAAATAGCACATGTGACCATAAATTTTTAAGGTAATCATGTGGTGCATATATTGCGCATTTTGCATTAGGAGAGTTATTTGCGAAATATCGCGATTTCGAATATTGCCTATGCCGCTCATCACTAGTGATAAAATCAAAAGGTGTTTTTTAAAGTATTAGTTTAAAGCACTATAGTTTGTGCACAATTATGCAACCATAGTATTTGAGTTTTTATATTTTTTCTTCCCTCTATATAAAATAATTCATTTAGTTTTACATTTGAGTGGTACAGTTAATAGGTCACATTAATACAAGGTGGAAAAGGTCCTGAAATGATTTATCTTTGTCTCTTTTTTTCTCAGCACAAAACCTGACCTTTTATAGGTGTATGTAGACTTTTTATATCCACTTTATACACTCTAAATGAGGAGGAGGAGGAGAAAACAAGATTTAACCACATACCCTTGTATATGGTGCATAAGTAGATTAAACATGATAGATTAAAATTGCCTTCATATATTCATCATCAGCTCGGATCTCCTGAGGAGGAGTTGAGAAATCAAGAGCATTCCAGGCCTTGTAAATTTTTATCAGCCTGTCAGCATTGCCAGAGGACAAGTGGATAGGCTTATCTGTTATAATGCCATACACACACTGGGTAAAAGGCAGGCCAGCACCTCCAAGGCATAGAGCGCAAGTTTGTGACAAGTGTCTAGCTTGGACATGCAGTAGTTGTACGGCACTTAGGGCGGGACACAGTCTGCTATGTATTTCTTCACCATCTTGTCCCTCCACCAACACTTGTCCCTCCCTTTACCATTAGGCCTCACTTCAGAGGGAGGTTTCTGGTGGGAAACCATGAAACTAAACCATGCCTTAGCATGGACCCTGCCTTTGTTGGAACTGCAGTGTGTTCCCCTTGCCTCCCTTCCTCGGTTGCCCAAAGAAGTATGGACTGTGCCAGCCATGTTGTCAGACAGAAAACTATGGAGCAATCTCTCCACAAGTACTTTCTGGTATTGCACAATTTTACTCGTCCTCTCTGCCACAGTAATAAGAAATTAAAAGTTCTGTTTGTAGTGGGGTAGAGAAGGGTGAACACCCAGTAATCCGTGTAATCTAAACTGCATACACTGCTTTCAGCTAGGGACTGATGGCTGACTGCTGTTGGAAATGGAAGTGGAGGAGGAGGTGGCAAAGGGGGAGGAGGTGGTGGCAGAGGAGGAGGAGAAGTGGGGGATGGAGCCAGTAGCATAACTGCTGGTGGATACCCTGATGGATGTAGGGCCCACAATCCTGGGCATGGGTAGCACCTGTGCCATCCCAGGGTACAATTCACTCCTGGTCTCCACAACATTCACCCAGAGTGCAGTCGGAGAAATGTAGCATCCCTGGGCACCAGCACCTGCCCATGTGTCCATGGTGAGATGGATCTTCCCAGTTAGTGTGTTTGTCAGGGTGCGGGTGAGGTACTGGAACACATGCTGGTGTAAGGTGTGCACAGCACACAATGAAAAATAGTGGTAGCAGGGGACTGTGCACTGCCAACATCAGGCTGCAGAAAGCCTCAGTGTCCAGAAGCCTAAATGGCAAATTTCAAGGTCCAGTAGTTTTGACCCACAGTCCTAGATTTTGGACCCAGACGTTGGGCCACTTATTAGAGTTTTTGGATGGCATGTGGCGAATCATGCTGGTGGTGGTAAGATTGCTAATGTGCACACCACGGCTCATTTTGGTCCACTCTTTTTGTTGCCAGAAATGTCCTACAAAAATCGCTGTACTGCAAAACACCCATCCCTTGGCAAGGTAAATTGGGGGTGTTCTCTGTGTTAGGGCTGCAGGCCGGTTTGGTGTGGTCTGGCTTCTCCCTTTTGCAACCCCACTGTCTCCACCACCTCCTCTTCCACTTCCTTATTCTGCCCATCCTCTTGACTTGACCAAAACACAACCTGAGTGTTTGGCAACTGTGTCTCTTCATCATCCACTAAATAAAAAATAGTAAAAAAATGGAAAGGATTCACAGGTTTAAATTCTGGTTAGGGAGGAGGACTGGTTTTGGAAAGGCTTTAAGGAGGCCATATATGTGAAAATGGAGAAGCCAAGTTTGAACAGGAGTGTGGGGGTGTGTGACATCTATTGTCTGTCACATATAATGCCATTTTAACACCTCTCGTGACTGGGTGGGATGATAACACCTCTCGGCTCCAATCATGCTAATGTAGTAACACCTACCTTCATGAGGCTTAGACCCCATGCTGGTTTACACATCATGTGGATTGGAGCTATACCCCAGAGGGTATATTTCCAGTAAGATCGTGTACAGTCACTCAGAATTGAGAAAGCCATTGGCATGACTAGCAAAATGTCTTCAAGAAATAAACATAGCAAGTCCAGTTAATTTGAATCAATTACTAAAGATTGCCGATCACCACTGTCATCTTCTTGCGACTCTGGAATGTCCGGAAAAAACGGTAAGCTCAACTGCACTCCCTCAAATTTTTATAGGGTCCGCTGAACAGAGTGCAACCACATGTTAAGTTTTAGAGCATCAGCTCACCTGCAGGCACTGCCTTAGAATACTTTGTAGTGTCATTTTTTCCTGTAAAATTTTCTCAGGGTGGGGTTTTTGGGGCGTGTTTTGTCAGTATGTAATATTTGCATACAACTCGCACAAACTGGTTCCCAGCACCGACTTGGGAGTCCAAGATGCTTCCATACAAGGTTCTCATGCTTTGCAGTCCATTTGGGTGGTGATTCTGTCATTTCCTGAACTTGGACTTCCAATGGACCAGCGACCCTCTCCTCTTCTGAACAGGGGGGGGGCTGGTTGTCACCCATTAACTTACATTATGCTTAAGTGCTTTGTAGAACACATGAATAATGTATTGTACAGCGCTGCGTAATATGTTGGCGCTATATAAATAAATGATAATAATAATAATGAATATTGCGATGTGTTCGGATCTAATACCTGGACACTTTGGTGATCAAAACCATTAACTGCATTCCAGGTACTGGAAGAGGAGTCACTTCTGTTTTTTCCAATTTGAATTAAAATTTGAATTTCCCGGCGAACAGGCAGGCGTCGCCTGTTTCCACATGTTCACGAACGGACATGGGCATTACTATTGGTGACCTTTTTCAATCCTTATACCGTAACAGTAGTTTTCTATCCAGAAGTCTGTAGTGGGGATGTTCCTCTAGCTGTGGTGGAAGAGGGGCACCAGCAGTAGAAGAAGAGGTTAAGACAGAAGTGGCAGTTATGCCTCCCAACACAAGACGGGGGCCCAAGCCTCTTTGGTCAGAAGCCGGGTGCTCTGTGTTCCTACAAATGAGGAGAAGGATGGTGTGGTGAACACCATCTCCTTCCGGTAAGTACATCACACTAAGGAGCGTGTGGGTGGCTCCAGGTGAACACAGACCGCATACCTTGGGAGCAACTCTGCTTAGAGAAGGCTTTATACAGTAGGGTTGCTTCTTCCTGCGTGTAAGGAATACGGCATACCATATTGCTCAAAGACCCAGATGGGTAGTAAGGGTCAGCTCTGGCCACCATTGTGGTAAGCCGGCCGTTGTACCGGAGATGTAGGAGCAGAACTGTTAACATGCGAGGCATCACCCTTCCTGCATTGCAGTGCAGTGTGACCTAAACACTGGGACTTAAATAGACTGATCCTTTCATTACCACTTGTTCATTTCCAAGGTTTCATTAAAGTAAAAATTTTAACTACTGGTTCTCTGTGGTTCCTGGGTTCACTACCTTACACTAGTGATGGCCCAACTTCATCCAGGTCCGTTAGTGAACAGGCAGATTGGACTTTTAAAAAGTCAGACGTCCACCTGTTTGTGGGGAATTTGAATCAGAAAACCCGTCACTGATGTCACTTCCGGTACCTGGAATGCATAGTTCCTAATTCTGATTTTCTGAACCGATTTTTCACTAGAGACCTGGTACCGGGTTCTCTACCTGGCCTCTAGTGAACAGATTCTTCCTCTGGCCGGATCTTTATGCACCTGATCCGGCCAGCGGAAAAATAACAAACTTCTACCCGTACTGTTCGCCGGGAGAAGAAAAGCGAACATGTCATGCCTTGCGGACAGTTCGGCCATCACTACCTGACACCTGCTGTTACAACTGTTACAAGCCTATTTTAGAAGAAGCAGCTCGTACCTACAAAAATTCAAGTGAATATGAAATGCAAAAAAAAGGAGCTGAATTAAAATAGCTTCAATGTTCTTAATTATGTTATAATTTAATCTTCTTAGTGATGTTAAAACACTTACATCATTCCTTTGTTCTACAATATGACCTGAAGAAAATCACTGTCAGTTCTTCTATATAAAGAGCTGGTGACTGTGTGTCCCTTGCAGTGCTGAGGAAACACAGAGCTAACTGTGACCACACTGTGTGACAAGATCTTGTGTCTGACATGAAGCCGTCCACTGTACACAGTCTGTGCTACATACTCACTCTTCTCCTCTATGACACTTGTTATAGAATGGTGATATCCCAGAGCCCAGGCTCTCCATGTAGCCTCAGAGCCATAAAATCTGTGTTTGAGTATGAGTATTACCAAGACGGAGACTTTATCATTGGAGGATTAATCTCTGCTCACTCGAGAGTCATCACATATGATACAAAGAATATTCATTTGTCTTACTGTTTATTGTAAGTTACATGTGAGTCTATTAACTTACAGGAAGCTTCCTGAGGCCAGAATCTGGCACTGAGCAACTTCAGCAACTTCTATGTGACATCGTGGGCCCTAACAACCAATAGTTTTATCAATGGGCAATAGTAAGGCATCAGGAGCCAATATCACTGATAGTTGTACATACAGGTAGAAGATATTGAGGAACAAGACCCCTGAATCTGTATTATGTACAGTATTTGACATACCACTAGAAGTTCATGCCACTCAGAGATGAATAGATAGATAGATAGATAGATAGATAGATAGATAGATAGATAGATAGATAGATAGATAGATAGATAGATAGATAGATAGATAGATAGATAGATAGATAGATAGATAGATAGATAGATAGATAGATAGATAGATCATTTAAACCCCACATTTCTGGTATTTTACTATATGAGTAGTAAATAGTGTAGCACAAAAAGTTAAGCCTAACCATTTTTCAACTTGATGATTTGGAGAACAATGTTGCCAGTTAGATGCCTCTGGTTTTTTTTATTAAATCCTGCTGCTCATATTCTCTGCTCGACTGACTTGCTAGTGTTATTTTTGAAAGTTTCATATTTTCTTAAAAACTCTTAATGTGGACCCTGAGAGGTGCCAGTCTCTATATTGTGTGGGATGCTAACCCTGGACAATATAGAGGCTGGCACCTCTAAGGGTCCATCAAATACTTTCATAACACCATTGAACACTATAGGTCAGTAGACATTTTGCTGAATTACTCTTCCACCAAATACGTTTAGATGGGATTAAACCTATTGTACTTAGTAGTTTTAGCGCTTTGATCTGATTTGTTGGCTGAGATTGACATTTGTCAACAACACACTTTGTATATTTGCAGTAAACTAGTATGTTTTTTATGTATTAGAAACAGTATTCTTTGTAGTGTCAATAATTCTTTCTCTCCTCCAGCATGAATGTTGAAGAGTACAGAAGCATCTTGGCGATGATCTTTGCCATTAATGAGATTAACAAAGACTCTGATCTTCTGCCCAATGTTACTCTGGGTTATCATATCCTGGACACATGTGCAGATCCAAAGAAAACCTTGGGATACACCCTGCAGATATTGTCTGGAGAAAAGACGGAGGTTCCTAACTATTGCTGTAGGAGACATGGTGAAGTGGCTGGATTTATTGGTGACACAACTTTCCATACAAGTCATGCATTGGCCCAGTTACTCAGCTTGTATCATCACACACAGGTATATTATTATAGTCTTAATATCCCCAATTACTCTTCTGCATCACCACTCCAATGTATCTGCTACCTTATTTTTCTGACTATATGACTCTGATGTATAGGACGCACCCTATTATTTGAAACGTCTGATGGCTGAAAAATATTTTGGCTTTCCTCTACTCTGCTGGCTGGAGTAGGAGCAAAAGAGGTGGACAGCTGTCGCTTACAGCTTCCCTGACTCTAGCTCTGACTGGCAGAGCTGTATATGAATACAGTGCAGATTTCAGGTCTCCAATATTAATCTGCACTGTGTGTGAGTTGATCTAAAGCAGCCCAGCTCACAGAGAGTTAACACAGAGCCGGAGGAAAGATCTGCCCACAGACAGATCTCTCCTCTTTAGCTGACTTACAACACATTGCTGGATAGTCCTTCACACATAATTTGAATGGGAGAGATGTTGCTGATCTTTTATCCAGCTCTGATCTTTATTGAGTACATCAGTGGGGCTCTGCTGATATAAACAATGCAGTGCAGATGCTCCTTTGTCTTCCTGGGTAATCTGCTTGCCGGGAAAGTTGGCCGGATCACCCGCGGCCTGCAGAATATAAAACGCAGGGATTTTCCTTTCTGATCTGAAAGCGTATTATATAAAAAAACGGTAATTATAGCGCTGGAAAAGGCTTAAACGGCAGTAAGAGGCTACGTTGTCTTAGAAATCTCAATATATTTCATTTTTCCCTGAGACCAAAAAACAAGATATTCAAGGAATGTTCTCACCACTGACATTTTGTCCAGTTTGTGTAATTGTGAACATAACACAGAGTAGGCTAATAGCTGACCATTATAAAATGATTTTCTTTTAAAATAATTAAACATTTAACTTTTATTGATTAAATATTTTGAAGTAAAAATATTATCCACTTTCAACTATATATTGATCAGTTAGGAACTGGCCAATTGCCTCTCCAACTGTAAATCACTAGAGATGGTCAAATTTTTTGACTAGCTGACTTTGTGAGCTGATGGAAAAGCCTCTGAACATGATATCATCACCAGAATTGCTGGAAATGTAGAGAAGGGTTGTGGTAACATTGGAAAAAAAAGTGTTGCTCTAGCACATGTAGTCTTTGCATAAATGAATTAAAAAATCAAAGTCAAATTTTTTTATGAATTTTGAATTAACTTTGAATTATGCACTATTTGTGTTAGAACTATATATTTTTTTGTAGTATACCCCAACACTTCTCCAGCAAGTTTGGTGATGATACCATGCTCAGGGGCTTTGCAATTTACTTGAAATTGGTGAATTGAATAAGTCTCTATGAATCACGGCCATCTGGTAGGTACAACATATGGTGCTCCAAGTGGTTGCCCATAGGCATAACTCTAGCACATGTCGTTTTTGCATAGATAACATTTAAAGTCTGATTTTGTCAACATGGGTAATTCCATCATTATTTATTCAAAATCTTCATGTGCTGGAGCTATTCCTTTGCAATGTGCATGGGCATGCTCAGTAATTTTGGTAATGATGCCATGTTTAGTAGCTTTGGACTTTTGGAATAGAAACCATTATAAATTTAAAATTGTGACTTTCAGGCAAACTTCAACTTTATTCAACAACTTTAGCAATTCATCCAAAGCAAGTAATAATCCATGTATTTACTGTTTTATTTTAATAGTTTTTATTTTTTTGTTTATTTTTTAATCTTTTAGGAATGGGTAAGAAGTTCAAGAGACCTCTATACTCATTCCATTCCATTTCCAATTTGAAAAAATTATAGAGATGGTTAAAATTTAATAGTCAGGATGTCCCATTATCATTTTAGCGCCCTTAGTGAGATCCCATGTCCAGCCAATATGTTTCTGAATATCATTACTCGTAGTGGCACCATTTATTGATTATGTGATCTGTCAGTCTTATCATCAATACCATCACATCAAAATGTACTAATTAATTTTATTATATTATACATTTTTGTAGTTATGCCAACATCCCAATAATGAATTATAAACAATTGCATGGGTCTACAAAATGTGGGTATAAGGGGGCCTTTTGATGCATATGAATCAATCGATTAATATTTAATGAAAATGACATAAAATTGACATAATATGATTTATTCTGTGCAGACTCATAGTATCAATAATGTTGCATTGGTCACCGATCAATAGTGATGGCCTAACTGTACGCAAGGCTGACAGTTTGGCCGTGAACATAATATGGGTGTTCGACCCGCCCTGTTCAACGGTAGGAAGAAGATGACTGTTCTTCCACTGGCAGGATCAGGAGCAGAAAGATCCGGCCAGTGGAATAATACTTTCACCAGAGAACAGGTAGAGAAGCTGGTCTCCAGTGAAAGAAATCCGGCTTAAATCGGAAGTGCCATCAGTGATGAAACTGGGAGCTGTGCGAACAGGAATTTGTATCTTTCCACTAACAGGAAACTTTTTTAAAAGTCCAATCCGCCTGTTCGTGGATGGACCTGGCCGAAGATGGGTCATCACTACCGATCAACAGCTATTTATCAATCATAAAAATATGTATATAAAATATAAGTTTAATTGCAGAAATGCCCAAATATTTTGTACAGACTCCCGGCGTATTTTGAGGGTATCCTGAGGAGGCATATGTCAATCAAATGTTTGATGTCTTTAGAAGTAAAAAAAAACATGTTGGTATTCACTGTTGGATACAGTTATCCATAAACAAAAGTCACATCAACGTACTGGCCATCTCCACCAAGGACTCGATCCAGGGCTTAATGGGACTCAGTGAAACACGGGGGGACCCTGATCCCACCTACTTCAAGCTTACATAATTAGAGAAAGTAAGTTAATTTATTAATTATTTATCATTTTACAGATCAATTATCAAGTCTCTGACCCCCTCCTGAGTGATAGAAATTTATATCCAACGTTATACCGCATGACACCAGACAATCGGATCTTCTATGAAGCTATAATACAATTTTTGGTCCATTATGGATGGAACTGGGTCGGAATGTTGATACCAGAAGATGGAAGTGGCGATATGGAGCTACAGGAACTGAGAAAGATGATGTTCCCTTATGGTATCTGTATTGAGTTCGTCATTGTATTTGCGTATAATAGTAAAGCATATAAAAGGGCAATGGCAATTCTTGAGAAATCAACAAGTAAAGTTATAATAATGTGCGGATTCTTCTCAGATGATATTATTGAGTTTTTCGGAATGCTGCACAGTCAACACAAGGAAGACACAACCTTCATTCTCCATGAGCCGTGGATTTATTTGAAATCTTTAGATAATGTTTATTACTATCAAATAGTCAACTGCAGCTTCATTTTTCTATGGGAGCTCGAAACTTACAGCCCTATGGATGGTTTTATTAATAACTTCATCTCATCTACTTACCCAGCTGACCCATTACGGGAAGATCTCTGGCTTCAGATGTTTCAATGTTCTTCAACAAATACACACAAAAATGCATTGCATGAAAAGCTGTGTATCGATTTATATAACTGTGCGGATACTCATCATATCAGGCGATGGGCTAACCAGTTAAATGACACAAAGCCATTTTATGCATACAGGGCAGTATATGTTCTGGCTCATGCGCTGCATAACATGAACTCCATGAAAAGTAAATCTGGAAGAGATGAACTAATGCACAAAGTAAGAAGAGATGGGAAAACATTTCTGGGTTCAATTCATAAATGGTTCAGTAGACATAATATGAACCCCAGTACAGTCTATATCAGTGATGGCAAACCTATGACACACATGCCAGAGATGGCACTCGGAGCACTCTCTGTGCACATGAGTAGAGATGGTCGAATTTTTTTACATTTTTTTTACCATTTCGATGATTTGGACTTAATTGCAAAGCACAAATGAAGTTCAAAGTCAAGTCAAAATTTTGAAAATCGGAAGTTCAACTTCATTTATGCAAAAACTCTATGTGCTAGAGCAACACTTTTTTTTTTTTTCAAATGTTCCCCCCAACCCTTCTCTACATCTCCAGCATTTTGAGTGATGATACCATGTTCAGGGGCTTTGCAATCAGCTCAGAAAGTTAGCAAGTTGAAAAATTCGACCATCTCTACACATGAGGTGTCAGCCAACACAGAGGAAAGAACTGCAGCCTATTGGCTGTCAGTGCTGTCAGTTCTCTTATTCTCTCTTATAAATTGCACTCAGTGCTCTCCTATTCTATCTTTACATGTAAAATTATCATTAGTGATGGACGAACACCGTCTGAGGCAGTGGAGCAAACTTCAGCAACTACTCGGTTGACTTCAACGGAGGGAGAAGTTTTTAAATCTTCAGGTCAATATTGTATCCGCAATAACAATAATAAAGTCTCAAAAGGGGGCAACCACCTGGACAGTGTCAGGCTAAGGGGGTTCAATGGTTAAACGTAAACAGAACAGAGGGTCAGGTATGCTCTAAAAAAGAGGTTCCCTGAACAGGGTGACCCCCCCCAGCAAACCAGACCCAATTTTGTCAAGCCTGGAAGAACAGAGGGGGGGGGGGGCAGCCCCATCTGTCCTACTGTAGTGCCGGGTCCTTCCTGATAGAATACCTAGTGATAGGAAGGTATTTTGCACTGGGTATGTAGTTCTGGGTCCTCCCTGATAGAATACATAGTGATTGGAAGGTATATATCACGGCTATGTAGTGCTGGGTCCTCCCTGATAGAATACATAGTGATTGGAAGGTATATATCACTGCTATGTAGTGCTGGGTCCTCCCTGATAGAATACATAGTGACTGGAAGGCATATATCACTGCTATGTAGCGCTGGGTCCTCCCTGATAGAATACATAGTGATTGAAAGATATATATCACTGATATGTAGTGCTGGGTCCTCCCTGATAGAATACATAAGATTGATAGGTTTATAAAGCTCCTCATACTACATGGTTTTGGTAGAAGGCATGTTGATTGCAGAGAAATTGAATGGTAAGATTGTAATGAGTATGGGGGACTTTAGTAAACATTTTTTTAAATAAAAAGACCCAATTGAGCTGATGGTAGTTATAAGTATTAATTCATGAAAGTAATGTCTTGTGTTCCTTCCATGGAAAGCTGCACAGCTATGTCAGAAACGTCCATTACACGGACCCAACTAAAAAGAAGATCTTCTTTAATGAGAGAGGGGAAGGACCAACCAGGATGGTTTTAGGAAACTATATCTATATAAAGAATAATTCAGAATATTTGACCTATGTTAAAAAATTAGCAATCTTTCACGGAATTTCAGATGTGGACAAAACAAACATGACGCTATCAGATGGTGTCTGGAAAAAAGGAAAAGTAAGTAATCCCTTTGTTCTTTGATTACAATGCCAATTTGCACAATGTTAAACTTGTTTTTAAAGTAGAACCTTTTAATTCCATAGAGAAGATTACGTGGCATTGTTTTTCTCTACTTGCCTGGAAGTGCCTCGTGATCGCAAATATCCAAAATCCCTTCGAGAATTCGTAAAGATCTCGAATATAGGGCTATATCTTCATAATCGTGAATATTCACATTTTTTTTTCATCGGTACCTGAAACTACCGTGCATTGCGTTTACTGATTTGCGTAATGAAGGCAATTATGACTGGAGATCACAAATTCTCTAATTCATTGCAAATGTAAGGCAAAACTATTTTGATATTTGCAAACATGAATATTGCCTATGCTGCTTATGGTGACCATTACTATATAGTACAACTTTTTTTGTCATGATGATCATAATCACTCATAAGTCTTCTCACTATCAGTCATGGTGACCACTATGATGTATTACTGGGGTCTCCTCACCATCAGTCATGGTGATCATTATTATCTATTACTGGGGTCT
>CM070032.1:235186884-235198415 GCA_036250615.1 Ptychadena robeensis | reverse complement strand
CATGGTGACCATTATTATCTATTACTGGGGTCTTCTCACTATCTGTCATGTGACCATTATAATCTATTACTGGGGTCTTCTTACTGTCTGTCATGTGACCATTATTATCTATTACTGGGGTCTTCTCACCATCAGTCATGGTGACCATTATTATTAGTAATGGCCGAATATCGAATGGGCGGATCAGACTTGTAAAGAAGTCTGCCATCTGCCTGTTCGCAGGGAATTTGAATCGGAAAAACCGGAAGTGACAACAGTGACGTCCCATCTGGTACCTGAAACGCATAGTTCCTGGTTGCGGGAGCTGGATGTGATGTCACTGACGTCACTTCCTGTTCTCGAGCCATTTTTATTACTAGGAGACCGGCTTCATGCCCGGTTTTCCAGTGAAAAGATTCTTCCTCCGGCAGGATCTCGCTGCTTCTGGTCCTGCTCCGTACTGCTCGCCGGCGAGAAGGAGGGCGAACATCCATGTTCGCCGCCGAACTGTCAGCCTTGCGGGCAGTTTGGCCATCACTAATTATTATCTATTACTGGGGTCTTCTCACTATCTGTCATGTGACCATTATTATCTATTACTGGGGTCTTCTCACTATCTGTCATGTGACCATTATTATCTATTACTGGGGTCTTCTCACTATCTGTCATAGTGACCATTATTATCTATTACTGGGGTCTTCTCACTATCTGTCATAGTGATCATTATTATCTATTACTGGGGTCTTCTCACTGTCTGTCATGTGACCATTATTATCTATTACTGGGGTCTTCTCACTGTCTGTCATGTGACCATTATTATCTATAACTGTTTTTTTTTCACTATCTGTCATGGTGACCATTATTATCTGTTACTGGGGTCTTCTCACCATCAGTCATGGTGACCATTATTATCTATTACTGGGGTCTTCTCACTGTCTGTCATGGTGATCATTATTATCTATTACTGGGGTCTTCTGACTATTGGGTCAAGGTGACCATTACTATCTATTACTAGAGTCATCTCACTATCTGTCATGGTGACCATTATTATCTGTTAATGGAGCCTTCCCAAATGATGCGACCGGTATTGTCTTTTATTGTTGTTTTTTTATTTTCTGTTATGGTGACCTTTCTCTTGCTGCAGGAGTTGTTTACCAATTCCATAAGTCCAGGTGGCACAAGGTGATTGGGAAATCTCTCAAAAGGAAAAACCAATTTTTTGTTCTGCCGACCCTTGTTAAGGGGGTTGTGGCAGCATAGGGATTTTTAAGGCATTCGAAAACAGTGTTTACAGGTAAGTATTTATTAGAAAGTCATAAATAAGAGCAAATGAATTACAAAGTATGACGCTTGTCAAACATCATAGCATAGTACGTGCATGGTTTAAACTCAACGCGTTTCGCAAAAATGCTTCTTCAGGAGTTGCATACCGTACATATTAAGTATTGTGTGTCCGTATCTGTAATCAATGAACATCCATTAGTATTGACATTGGTATCCACACTGTGTAAGGTAGGTGGGTAAATCTCCTTACCATAGATTTGGACATTTGCCAAAATAGGGGTGTTACTTATTAGACGTAGACCAGGTTTCAGTCACCAATGCCTGTCTGTAACCTCCTTCTCCTCCCACATAGACTCCCAATTAGGCAATCCGATATTTAGAGCGCGGGGGTGGTATCTATAGTAGTGATTAAATATTAATGTTGGGACTCAATTGTATCCAATGGGTGTGGGGTTTATAGAGAAAAAGGGAAGTTAGGGAAAGAATGAGAGGACCCAAAGTTTGTGCCCGAAGAGGCTACAGGTGACACCACCCGTAGACCCTATTGGGGTGCTGGGTGTGTATATGTGTAGTTGTGTGTATGTGAGTGAAGGGTGTCCTACTGTGTGACCTGTGGTTTAAAAGAGGGGGGGGGGGTGATTGAATGTTAGCCACCTAGTGAGAGTGTATCTGAGCTGTGTATTTAATGTATTAAGTGAGCTGTGGATTCAGTGAGGGATGTGGTGAGGAGGGTGTGTGTGGCTGGTGTTGGAAGTGCCCAAAGGACCGAAGAAAAGGATAGGGGAAAGAGAGACGAGCGAAGAAGTGAAGAAAAGAACCAGTAATTGAAGAATAGGGAAAGCATTAGGTGATAGAACACCTAAATTGGAAACAAACAGCAAGACAAAAAACGAGTACCCAAAGTAACCCAAAAAGTCCGTGTTGTGAATTGTGTCAAAGATCTAAGGGGATTCAGTGTGAGTCATGAATGTGTAGGAATGTGGTGTCTGTGTGTGTTATGCGGAGGTAACGTGTAGGTGTGTATTGTGTATGTGTGTAGGTGAGAATGTGTCTCATGTGAGGAACCTTCTAATGTTGTAAGGTTGTGTCTGTTAGCTAAATAGAACACTGCATGCTATATATCCATCACCTCTATAAGAAAAACACATGTGAACTTTCACCTAGCATCAGTAGGAAATAAGATCACCCACCTCCACTGGTTGCGACGGTCAAATACCACGTACCCAAGAGGGTCTCTGAGGTTCTCCCTTCAGGGGGTGGCAGCTACCCCGTATAGAGTCTCCAAATGTGTTAACAGAGTCCGCATGTGTCCATAGGAGATCGGCGTCAGCGCCATCTTGCTGCACGCCATCTCCCTTTTAAACCCCCCACCGGCAGCTGATCGAGAGAGCGGACACCCCCCTCTAGGGGGTGCGTCAGCCCATCTCAATCAGCTGGCGTGTGTCAGTGGGGCGTGGTAGCGTTTTATGAATGGGGCTGGGTAGCAGTGAAAAGATAGTGAAGGAGGAAAGGGGAGGGGCGAGAATAGGAGGGGAGGCGTCGAGTTTAAACCATGCACGTACTATGCTATGATGTTTGACAAGTGTCATACTTTGTAATTCATTTGCTCTTATTTATGACTTTCTAATAAATACTTACCTGTAAACACTGTTTTCGAATGCCTTAAAAATCCCCATGCTGCCACAACCCCCTTAACAAGGGTTGGCAGAACAAAAAATTGTTTTTTCCTTTTGAGATATTTCAAGTTGGGATGTGGCACCCATATTAGGACAATCGAGAGTTCTGGTATGATTGGGAAATCTGTTCATTTCAAGAGGGTGTGCCATGCACAACATTGCCCATTATAGCCTTTGTATAGCAGTGCGTTTGACAGTGCCCCTGTGTTTGATTCATCTGTCTGTCTGTAAGTATCTTTATTGCCAACAGTGACCAGGCGTGATTTCTGATATTGCTTGAACTCTGCCTGTCCTGAATTTGGATTGTCCCTGACCATTTCTCCACTTATCCATCTACACTCACTGGCCTCTTTATTGGGCACATCTTGCTAGTATCAGGTTGGACTCCCTTTTGCCTTCAGAACTGCCTTCATCCTTTGTGGCATAGATTCAACAAGGTACTGTAGACATTGGTTCATATTGACATGATCAGATCACGCAGTTGCTGCAGATTTGTTGGCTGCATATACTTGATGCGCATCTCCCTTCCACCACATCCCAAAGGTGCTCTATTGGATTGAGATCTGGTGACTGTGGAGGCCATTTGAGAACAGTGAACTCATTTTCATGTTCAAGGAACCAGTCTCAGATGACTGGAGCTTTTTGACATGGTGCATTATCCTGCTGGAGGCAGCCATCAGAAGATGGGTACACTGTGGTCATAAAGGTATAGACATGGTCAGCAACAATACTCAGGTAGGCTGTGGCATTGCAATCATGATCAATGCTTTCATGTTGTTGACGCCAAATTCTGACCCTACCATCCGAATGTTGCAGCAGAAATTGAGACCAGAAATCAGACTAGGCAACATTTCTCCATTCCTCTATTGTCCAATTTCGGTGAGCCAGTGCGAATTGTAGCACTCGTTGTGGTCTTCTGCTGCTGTAGCCCATCTGCCTTAAGATTCAACGTGTTGTGTGTTCCAAAATGCTCTTCTGCCAGGTGTTTTCACTGCAGGTGCTTTATGAAGTTGGAGTAATTACTGAAAGCTCCAGCAAGTTTTAGGTATTCATACATATATTTAGTTATGCCAAGGTACAGCTAGGTTACACATGACACAGGGAAATAAAATATGTATTAAATGTTATAATTTTGTAAATAATGTTTGTAAATCCCTTTGTGATTGTTTATTTATATTTTAAATAATGTACAAGATGCCGCTATCCCGATGCAATGACAGATGTCTCCCCGGATATAGGAAGGCTCCCAAGGAGAGAAGCATACATGTCTGTTGTTATGACTGCATTCCATGTTTCGAGGGGATGGTGTCCAATGTACCAGGTGAGACTTGAAATACAATGTGACTATTATAGAGATGGTCAAATTTTTCGACTTGCTAACTTTGTGAGCTGATTGAAAAGCCACTGAAAACAGTAACATCACCAAAAGATGTAGAGAAGGGTTGGGGGAACATTTGAAAGAAAAAAGTATGGCTCTAGCACATGTCGTTTTTGCATAAATTAAGTTCAAAGTTAAAGTGATGATACCTTGCTCAGGGGCTTTGCAATTAAGCCGAAACCGTTGAAATGGTCAAATTTGTAAAAAAAAAATTCGATCACCTCTAAGAATGTGACCATGTTTATCTCTTTTATATAGGCTCATGACCATACCTGTCAACCCTCCTGTTTTGGCCGGCAACCCCCACATGTAAAGATGATTAGAGAAGGTCGAATTTTTGGACTAGCTAAATTTGTAAGCTGATTGCAAAGCCACTGAATATGATATTATCACCAAAATTGCTGGAGATGTAGAGAAGGTGTTTTAAAAAAAATTTACTTGACTTTGAACTTAGTTTAAGCAAAAACTATTTGTGTTAGAGAAATAAATATTTTTGTAGTATACCCCCCAACCCTTCTCTACATCGTTAAAAAGTTTGATGATGAAAACATGTTCAGGGGCTTTGCAATTAACTCGAAATTTTTAAAAAAAATATGTGCGGGGTGGGTAGTTAGAAGGGAGAGTAAAACCACATCCCTCCTAAGATAAAGTTAGTAGGGGGCACAAACTTTCCGGAAGTTCTCAGTTTTCCTTTATTAGAAAAGGTAGACAGGTACAGTGACATGCATGAGACACAACCTATCCAATATTTTAAATATATTAAGTATAGCCCATGAACCAACCCAACAGATAATTATCCTCAAGCAAAGCTCTCATGAAAAAAATTCTGTATTAAATTACCAGACCTTAAATAGGCTGACTAGGCTTGATCTAAAGACCAGAACCATATGAGGAGGTGCCTCAATGAACCTCTATAAGCTTTCACAAAAGCTAATGTAACACCATAAATATAATACTATAATCTTTAACCTCCCTAGCGCTCTTGCAAGGTCCAGATTTCTGTACCAAAAGCGCTCAGACTCTAATGGAATTTTGTTGTTGTGTTGTAGTGCTGTAACTTCCAAAATATGTCCGTATAAGGGTCTAGTAGACATCTTGAATATAATAATGTTTGAAACGCGCAATTATTCTTAAAAAAAAGTACATAAAATTTTTTTTATAAAAGGTATGAATGATAAAATCTCTTAAATACTTATTTGGTATAAAAGATTTCAAAACAGTATGTATTCATATTTATGTTTTGTTTATAATAAAATTTTTATAACAATTGGAAATGTCTTTTGTTTTTGTTTTACTTTGAACTGTATTGGATACAGTTATCAATGTATCCAATACAATGCCCTTTGGTACCTTCTGAAAGGGTTAAGTTCAAAGTGCACACCTGGAAATCACACTGGGGGCAGATGTGCTCTTTTAAGTTAACCTAATTTACATTTGAATGTCCCGCGGCCCCCCCATGTGACATCATCACGTCACGGGGGGGGGTTGAAGGGTGACATCGGCTTGCTTCAATGAAGAAGCCAGCTAAGAGGATCCACCGGGACAGCACAGTGAGCATATGCTTCCCGGGATCTGATTTTCTGACCTGGCGGCTCCATCTCGTCGTCTGCAATACTGAAACGTCAGTCCTGGACAAGATGGAGCCATCAGAAGTGCTAGGGGGGTTAATAAATACTTGCTGGACCTATACCCTTGGCACTCTTATTTTCCTCCTATCTTCTGGAAACTCATATAAATTTCAGCTTGACTGATAATCATGACAAATTAATTAATTAATTAATAATATACCAATTGCCCAACAACGTAGAAGAGCTTAGAGGAACCGAGGAATATATATGTAAATGTTTGAATTTTGAAAAAAAATAATTCTTATTTTATTGCAGATAGTGAGAGCTGCTTTAAATGTCTTGATTCTGAGTGGCCTGATGAGAAGAAGGTGAAATGCATTCCTAAAACATTGGAATTTCTATCATATGTAAATGATGTGCTGTCTTTTACTTTTTTATCAGCCTCTTCAATATGTGTTCTGATCACTTTATTTGTATTAGGAAACTTTATTCATCACAGGAACACTCCAATTGTGAAAGCCAATAACCGGACTGTGAGTTTCATTCTCCTGACCTCCATCTTGCTGAGCTTCCTCTGTGTCTTCTTGTTCCTCGGACGTCCTGTGGATATAACCTGCATGCTGAGACAAATGTCATTTGGGATCTTCTTCTCCATCGCCGTCTCTTGTGTTCTGGCCAAGACCACCATTGTTTGTATTGCCTTTAAAGCCACCAAACCTGGTAGTTGCTGGAAAAAAATGATTACAGTCAAAATGTCTAATTGTTTGGTCCTGGTATGTTCCTCTGTCCAGGTTCTGATCTGTGTTCTCTGGTTATCAGTGTCTCCACCCTACCAAGAGTATGACATGAACTCCTATCCTGGGAAGATCATCATTCAGTGTAATGAAGGGTCAGTTATCGGCTTCTACTCTGTGTTGGGTTATATGGGGTTCCTGGCAGCTGTGAGTTTTGTTCTGGCTTTCATGGTGAGGACACTACCGGACAATTTTAATGAGGCCAAGTACATCACCTTCAGCATGCTGGTGTTCTGCAGTGTCTGGATTGCCATGATCCCGGCCTATCTGAGCACCAGAGGGAAATACATGGTGGCTGTGGAGGTATTTGCCATACTGACTTCTAGTGCTGGAATATTGGGATGTATATTCTTCCCTAAATGCTTTATTATCATTTTTAAACCTGAGCTAAACATCAGGAAAAAAACACAGTGTATAAAATAACTATTTAAATCTCAATACTAAATTGGTGAGCTATTAAATTTAACTCTTATAATCAGTGGTGTATATCATATTATTAGAAAACTCCCCATCCTAAAGAATTTAAAATAGCTCCAACACATATGTCTCTTAAAGGTCACATTAGCTTGTGGTACAAAAGTATCTCTGCCCTAGAAATATAACACATGGGTGGCCTCACAGTGGGTAATTTCCATGCTTCCTTCTTAGGTGGGGTCACTCTGGAGTCGCCGTTCAGGAACTTTGCTCCATAACCTCTACAGACTCTACATACACTCTGCACCCACTTTGGGTAACAAGCTAAGATAATATTGCAGCAGCAATTATTCATTCACAGTGAAGCATCCCATTTAGCACTAGCCTATGGCCACCCTACTTTTTGGGGGGTTTGGGGGCACTGGTTCCAGGTCACAAATAAGCTCATTGTCCACACACACTTGCAGAGGAACAGTTACTGGGGCTTTAGTGGTGATATTTACAGGCTTGCATACTTCCGTTGTCAGTTGAGTAGGGTAGATACTTGAGCAAAATGTTGCAAAAAATCAAACAGTCTCTAAGCCTTTTCCCATTTCAAGTGGTGTGTTGCTTGCTCACACTTCTCTCTATAGGCTTAAAGCGGACCTACCACCAGAAATGTATGTTTTCATGAATGGCACTAGAAGTGCCAATAATAGGGAGGAATGCAGTGAAAAAAGAAAAAAACTTTCCTGTAATGAGCAATTTAAGAAGATAATTCGGCAGCTGTTCTCACTTCCTGGTGCATTGTAGGCATAAATAGGCAGGACGTCACAGGAAGCAGTGATCTGCTTTGAAAATTCCCATAGAAGATCACTGAACGCCTCCCAGTGGCCACCCGCGATATTAGACCCCCAGGTTCATGTGTTGCCTTCAGCGAACCAGGAAGTGAGGGGAGCTGTGTGGTAATCTTGTTAAATTGCTCATTACAGGAAGGTTTTTGAGTTTTTTACTGCATTCCTCCCTATTATTGGCACTTCTAGTGACATTCATAAAAACATAGATTTCTGGTGGTAGGTCCACTTTAAGTCCCATCGCCCATCTGTTACCTTCCCTTCTGGCCTAAGTGAAGAGGTTCTCTCTCACTCACATACTTCTGGCTTCTTCCTGCAGACCAGCCTGTCTGCTACCATAGGACAGAACTTCCTCAAAGCAAGAATTCCTCACTATATTATTTATAAACTCAAACAAGACCTCCCCCTAAGCTAGGTTGACAGCAAATACAGTTTACTCTTCACTGTACAGCACACATTACAGTAAGCACATTACCTTTATACTTATTGAGTGTCAAAACACAGTTACATTTATACCTATACTACTGCAGGTAAATTATACTTAACCTTATATTACAACAAGGTCAATGTCCTAAACGGCCCACAGTACCACCCCTTCAACTTGCTAACTTTCAGAGCTGATTGCAAAGCTCCTGGACATGGTATCATCACCAAACTTGCTGGAGATATAGAGAAGGGTTGGGGGAACAAAAAAGTATGTCTCTAACACAAATAGTTTTTGAATAAATGAAGTTCAAAATTAAAGTCGAATTTCCGAATTTTCCGAATTTTCGAAATTTTGACTTGAATTTGAACTTAATTTGTGCAAAAACTGTTTGTGTTAGAGACATACTTTTTTCTGTCAAATGTTCCCCCATCCCTTCTCTCCAGCAAGTTTGGTGATGATACCATGTTCAGGGTCTTTGCAATTAACTCAAAATCGTTTAATATCTGAAAAATTATTTGATCATCTCTACGTGGTTTTTCGTCAAGTGAACCTCCCTTGATGATGCTAAGCATAAGCTGATTCTCTTGCTCCTGTTGTTCTCTGGAGTGTTGAGTTTGAATATTTGAAACACAAAGAATTCAAGAATTTTACGAATATGGCGGTGGTTATTCACAATTTCTAATATTCCAGATATTATGCACGGGTAAGCTTATGGCCATGCATTGGGATAATAAATACAGAATATGACAATAAATTTTAAAGATAATCTCAATGTATTGTCATATGGGTGAATTTTATATTTGTGAATATCGAATCAAAAAGTAGTAGAATTATTCGAGAAATATCACAAATTTGAATATTGGTAAAGCCGCTTATCACTAGTCCTCTGTTAGTCAATTACTTCATCTTTCAAATGTATTTTACATCTCATATTATTCAGTAAAAATAAAGACTTCATTCTCATTTTTGCCATGAAATATATAGTAGTAGTTGTATAGTTGTTGTTTTTGTGTATAGTAGTTCAGCATGATCTACCGAAAATAATCATTTGCCCTTTTCATAATCTGTGTTGGTCCTAAAAAACATGAACCAGTTATTGTTATTACCACACAAAGGAAAATCTGTGCATAGAAGGTCCTCAGTTGCATTGCTCTCAAAATCATCATTTGAGGGAAATTGATGAAAAAGGCTTGAGGCTCCCAATTTTGTAGATTGAGGAGGTTATGAGATCTGTAAAATTTTTACTTTTTTTTGTGATAGTTAGTAGCCACTATTAAAGGATAGGTGAGGAATATTTCTCTGATGAGTATTGATGGCCGAACTTCCCCAAGGTCCCGCGAACAGGTGGATCGGACTTTTAAAAAATTCTGCTGTTCGCAGGCAGATGAAAATTAGTAGGCGGGGAAATTGAATCAGAAAACACAAAAGTGAAGCCAGTGACGTCACATCCAGTATCTGGAACGGATAGTTTAACGCATTTTAACATTTATGGATGCTCCCAAAGGACACAATCATTAACCACCCTAGCGTTGTGGACGGCAGCACCTCGTCCAGCACTTCAACTGGTACTAACGGTGATTTCGGGCAGCGTGGCACGAGGTGCTGCCGTCCATAAGGCAAATCATAACTCACGGCTTGTGGGAGAGTGCAGCGATACTCACGCGTCCCTGTGGACATGCTGGCGACATACTCGGCTGCTCGTGTCCTTTCCTCCTTCCTCTCCCCCCCCCCCCCCCTCCCCCCCCCCGCTCCGAGTGACTGATGACGTCAGAACGGGGAGGCGGCGAAATATGAACAGTAACAGCTAATGAAACAGTTTTCTATGTAGAAAACTGCTTTCAAACTCCCCCTAGTACTAAACATCGTCAAAAAAGTCCCTGATGCCCCAGATGTGCCCATTGCAGTAACCTTCTTCCTCGGTGATCGATTTAATCACACCAGGTTAGAGAGGGTTAAGTGTCAAATGCGCAACACATCTGGGGCATCAGGGACTTTTATTTTTGGCGATATTTAGTACATAGCAGCATAGCTTGTGTCCTAATTTTGTGGGTTTTTTTCATTATTTTTATTTAAAAAAAAATTTTTATTTAACAGAATTGTTTTTGTTCAAACATTATATATCAGTATGTCTATTAGGACCCTTGTACGGAACTATTTTGGGAAGTTCACTGCCTACGACATAAGAAAATTTACCATTGAAGTCTATGGTGCACTTTTGGTACAGAAATCTGGACCCTCAGCATGTGCCTATGGGGTTAAGTATTGCATATCTCTAGGCAAGCCTTAGTAAACGGACCAACTTTTTCAAAAGTTTTTTCAACGGGAGTGAAATCGAGGGAGGTCACAAGAGTAGGCAGGACTCAGCACAATGGATAAAATTTTAGGGGGGAAATTCCCGACACAGAGCATGTATCATTATAAAATTTGTCTGACATGTAGAGAAAGGGTCCAGTGTACACTGCAATAAAGAAAGTATGCTCTAGCTCATGTGGTTTTTGCAAAAATTAATCTTAGAAAATCAAGTTAAAATATTGAAAAATTTTTGGCTTTTACTTGACTTAATCTTCTCATGTATTTGCTGTATTTGTATGAGGTGATAAGAAGTTCTATTTTGTCGAGGGGTTTTTCTTTTTTGCGAACATGTGAACAACAAGTAATCTGGATCATCTAAAAATATGACAACTCAAGGGTTACTACTGAAAGGTAGTAACTAAATTGAACTAAGCCTATGTTGCTTTGCAGTAGTACCAACAGGCTTAAGTAGTTGAATGCCCTTCCTTACGAAAGGTTGGTCGAACTGGCAAAACTTTTTTTTTACTCCGCGTCGCGAACATCACATGTTCTTGCGTTCGCGCATTTTACCGCGAACATTTTCCTACTGGACCGAGTCTCGATCACCGCCCTTATCTTGTACATGGGAACTTTGACCCTGTGAGTCCTAGTCAGTCATGACCAATCCAGCCAATCAGACACCCCCCATTCTCTCAAGGATATCCCACCCACCTATAACATAGCAAGTAGAGGACGCCATTTTCACATGCTGCTGAGATGGAGAGAGTTAGTCAGAGAGCTGCTGCTGCTGCGTTTTCTGCATATGGCAACAATTAGCTAGGGCAGTGTCCAGTGTTATTATTGCAGTCTTCACTGAATACCCATCCAGTCCGTTCCACCCATACTG
>CM070032.1:235158294-235171103 GCA_036250615.1 Ptychadena robeensis | reverse complement strand
AACCTTCTGAACTCCCTCCGAATACTTCCACCCTAAAAAAGGATCGGACAGACCAGGTCCCTAGGACCAGGTCACAAGTCCCATGATCCTACTGAGCAGACTATACCGAGCATTTCGTATAGTGTTTGCTGTATGATGTTTCTGTCTACTGATTCTACTTTCTTGTCTCGTCTACTCACTACACTGAGATATGTACTATGTATACTGTACCACACCCAATTCCGGGCAGGACCTGTCCTGCTTGGCGAAATAAATCTGATTCTGATTCTGATGTTTGTGAAAATACACTTAGAAGTATGAAGGAGAAAATTGTGGATAGATAGATGACTAGTAATTTGTCAGATTGCACTCTGGAGACTCCCACCATGTAGATACCATAACATTATATGTATCCGCCAGCTGTGATGAGAACTGTCACCAGTGTTTGAACTGTTCCTGAAACTTTAGGTAAATGTGAAATCTGGAAAATTTTGTAATGGCCTGGCAGATCCTGGATAGTGATAAGCGGTATAGGCAATATTCGAATTTGAGATATCTCACTAATGATTCTACTAATATTTGATGCAATACTCTTAAATACAAATGTTGTGTATGGCCAAGCATTGTGAAAATATATTGCATTGCGATTATCTTTAAAATGAATGGTCATGTGGTATTTATTTTCACATTGCAATCTATGGCCAAACGTTTCCCAGTGCAAAATAGCTTGAATATTCCAATTTGCAAATATCCGCCGCCATATTCGTAAAATTTGCAAATTCTCGAATAGCCACTATTCGCCGAATATATTTGCAATTCGAATATTCGAGCTCAACACTAATTCTGGATTTATAGAGATTCTGGCAAATCAAGTCCTGATAATTGTGGATACTTTTTTCACAGAAAATAAACGCAAACTTTCCATCTCTCTTCCATTCCCACTATCCCGGATATTGTATAGAAAGGTACTTTTCGGTGATTGAAAATACAGAAGATCTGTCATTGTAGAACTCAGAGAAGTTTCATTCATTGTGACCTGACATTAATTTTCATTAATATATTACAGAAGGGGATTTGAAAAAATTTCAGTAAGATCTGGGAGAAGTTCATCAGTGCCCTCCCTATCTTTAATGCTTTATCATCTGTTTTTCTTGTAACTTATATGTAATGGCAACATAGGGCTATAACATACAGAAACAAGTTACATTTTCCAGAGAAAGCATTTGGATTACAGCTTCTTGTGTGAATAAAATATTATTGTTTTTTCCAATAAATGGTGCCGGTGAGGTCTCTTCTAGGACTAGGACTACCCATGGCTGGACACAGCACTAGTGTTTTCTCACACATCTCTCTATGTCTGTAGATGTCTACTCTGACCAAAGACCAAGGATTCATCTGAAGATATATGTAATTGCAGCATCCAACTGTGATAGGTAGTAGATAGTGATGATCACGAATATTCGGATTCCGAATATTAATCGCGAATATCGGCAATTCGAAAATTCGCGAAGAAAATCGTCCAAAAAGTTAAAGATATATTAGTAGAAAAGAGACTTACTGGTCACAGTAAGAAGAACATGTAGGGAAACCAACTCTACCAACATTCTCAGGTCTGTGCCGGTAGCTGGTGAAGTGAGCAGAGATCAATCCTCCGATGATGACATCCCCCTCCTGGTAATATTTGTACTCAAACAATGGCTTCAGTGCATGGAGTCTACAACGAGATGATGAGTTCTGGGTCAGAGATGCTCCATAAGATGTAACAGGGAAGAACAATATCAGTAGAAACAAGACAAAGAGCACCAGAGAACATTTCATGTCATGCATCAGATCCTCTCAGTCACTGTCAGATCTGCTCTAAAAGAAGACACAATCACCAGCACTTTATATACATTTACTGACACTGATCTACATCTACAGAACAAAGAGAAGATAATAATAACATCAATATTTAAATATAAACTCTACATCAATGTGTCTATTAAAAAACTGTTTTTTTATAATAACATTTTATTTAAACCTTTACAAACATAGTAAAACCATAGAAGGTCATCACAGCTTAATAAGAAATCAGAGACATATGGTATCAGAAGAAAAAAATCCTAAAAAGTGGACTTATAAAGTGGCCAACCGTAGTACCATCTATACATTGCAGTAAAACAACAACCCTACCCTGGATATTGAGGTAAATAGATATTACTCAAGAATAGAGAAAAAGAGAAGACAGAGAAAAAGTGGAAGAGTATAAAAGAAGGAGGATATTTTGAAAAAAAAAAGAAGAAGGAGGGAGGTTATAGGAGGGTATAGGGTCACTGGGAAGGGAGGGTTAAAAAGACAAAGTGGATGGGTAAGGATAAGTGTTGAGCAAGAATATTTGAAATTCGACGAATATCTGACATTCAAGAATTCACAATATTTTGTGAATGTGCACTCTGATATTCGCAATGACAGATAATCAATATTATGCTTCAACATTGTTTACCAGCATACTTCATGCATATGTGTACTATGGCTAAGATCACAGAATGAAGAAGAAAAGCTGGTTTGTGAATCTTTCCGAATAATTGAAATTTCGAATGTTCCTTAATAGCATATCATATGCCACTCAACACTAGTAAGGATTGGGAGACTTATAGACAAAGGTAGCAATCAAATGGTCACCTATAGCCAAGATCAGCAGCTGGCAATGAATGCCTGCTCAGCCATCAACTCTTTGGACATGATCCAGGTGCCCTAAGTGTCCACAAATTGAAAAAGCGCAGAAATCTATTCCTAGAGATGGTCGAATTTTTCGACTTGCTAAATTTAAGATCTGATTGCAAAGCCCCTGAACATGGTATCATCACCAAATTTGCTGGAGATGTAGAGATTGGGGGAACATTTGGAAGAACAAAGTATGTCTCTAACACAAATAGTTTTTGAATCAATTAAGTTCAACATTAAAGTCAAATTCCCGAATTTTACAAATTTTCGCCATTTTGACTTGACTTTGAACTTAATATGTGCAAAAACTATTTGTGGGTGAAAGTCCGCCACCCAATATGTCTCTGCACATTATATGGTGGGCGTAAGGATCAGTGTGAACGGTCAATCTTGATAGGCACTGCACTGTCTACACCCAAGATGTCACTGAAAATGCCCTGCAACACATGTAGTAAGTTGTTGGGGCCAGTAGTGCGGGTATTGGAAAGTCTGTCCCGATTTTTTACGTCCTCGAAGATTTGCCAAGAGAAGGAGACATTCCCCTGTGGAAGAGATCTGCTTGAAGAGCCAGGGGATAGGTCGGAGTCGTTAGCCAGTGATGCCGTGTCAGCCTGGGTAGCCTATCTGTCCCCCCCCCCCCTTGCTCAGCTGCTGGCGCTATTTTGGGAGCACGCGGCGAGCCTGAGGTCACCATACGGGACTTAACAAAGCTGTCTAAGCCCCCCTGGTGGGTCCGCTGGGTGTGCTGGGGGGTCTATCTTCTTCCCCATATAGGAAGGTAGAGGGGTGGGATGCTGTGCAGTGGTGCTGCTCCTTCTCTATGATCCCTCACTTGGCCGCAACAACAAAAATATAAATATAGATATAAATTTAGCAATATTTATTTTTACAGTTTTTGGCAAAACAAAAACAGACCAAATTTTTTTCCAGTCAATTTGCAACAGTAAGATTTTTTAAACAGTCCCAAAAGTTTTTTTAGTGTCTGACTGACACACAACAGGCCCCAACAAAAGCAGAAGCTTGCCCCACATAAATGTAGGTGCAATTAAGCAATATAATTTTTTTCTATGACTGCTCTTGGCAAAAAAACAGACCCACATTTTTTCAAGTCAATTTGCAACAGTGAGATAATTGTTTTTTAACCTCCCTAGCGAACTGCTGAGGTCCAGATTTCTGTACCAAATGTGCACCATAGACTTCAATGGTTAATTTTTCTTTATGTTGTAGGCCTGTAACTTCCCAAAATATGTCCATACAAGAGTCTAATAGACATCCTGAGTATAATAATGTTTGAACCAAAAAATAAAATTAATGAGCAAACACAAAAATCAGGGCACAAAGCTATGCTGCTATGTACTAAATCTCGCCCAAATAAAGTCTCTGGTGCCCCAGATGTGCCCATTTGCAGTTAACCCTCTCTAACCTGGTGTGATGGATGTGGTAAAATCACACCAGGGAAAAGAGGGTTACTGCATATGGGCACATCTGGGGCACCAGAGACTTTTGATTTTGGTGATATTTAGTACATAGAAGCACATTGAAATCAGTTTTCTACAAAGATTTCATGCAATGTACTTTCAAATTTCCCGCCGCCTCCCCGATGTGACATCACGTCACTCGGAGGGAGGGGGGGGTGGGAGATGCCAGAGGATCCAGCCAGCATCTCACACCGGGGACACCGCAAAACAGTAAGTATGCACTGCCGGAGCCTAGATATTCAGTGCTATAGTAGGAGTAGTAGTGCTGGACGAGATGGTGCCATCCTGACCGGTAGGGCGGGTAAATATTTTTTCCTGGTGTCTGACTGACACGCAACAGGCCCCAGCAAAAGCAGGAGCTTGACCTATGTAAATGTAGGCACAATTCAGCAGAATATTATTTTTTTACTATTTCTGACAAAAAAAAACACCAAAATTAATTCCAGTCAATTTGCAGCAGTCAGATAATTTTTTTAAACAGTGCAGAATTTTACTGGTGTCTAACTGACACACAACAGGTCTAAACAAAAATAGGAGATTGCCCCAAGTAAATATAGGCAGAATTCAGCAGTATAATTTTTTTACACGTTTTGGCCCAAAAATATTTTTTTCAAGGTAATTTGCAACAGTAGGATAAATTTTTTAAACAGTCCCAAATTATTTCCTAGTGTCTGACTGACACAAAAAACAGACCAGATTTTTTTCCTGCTGTCTGACTGACACGCAACAGCCCCTAACAAAAGCAGTAGCTTTCCCCACCTAAATGTAGATGCATATTAGCAATATTATGTTTAGCAATATTATTTTTACAGTTTTCTTTTAAAGAGACCAATTTGCAAAAGTAAGATTCATTTTTAAACAGTCCAAATTTTTTTCCTGGTGTCTTACTGACATGCAAGAGGCCCTAACAAAAGCAGGTGCTAGCAATATTTTTATTAGTGTTTTTTCCCCCAAAAAAAGACCAGACTTTTTTTCAAATTAATGTGCAACAGTAAGAGGATTTTTTTCCTGGTGTCTAAATGACACGACACAGGCTCCAACAAAAGCAGGAGCTTGCCCCTGGTGAATTCAGCAATATTATTGTTTTTTTACTATTTCTGCCAAAAAAAAACAAAATTCGTTCCATTCAATTTGCAACAGTCATACATTTTTAAGCAATCCAGATTTTTTTTTAATGGTGTGTGACACACAACAGGCCCAAACTAAATTGGAGATTCCCCAAGTAAATGTAGGCAGAATTCAGCAGTATTATTTTCTTGTTTACAGTTTTTGGCAAAAAAAGACTAGTAATTTGCAACAGTAGGATTAATTATTTAAACAGTCCCAAATATTTTCCTGGTGTCTGACGGACACACAAAAGGCCCCAACAAAAGCAAGAGCTTGCCCCACATAAATGTAGGTGCAATTAAGAAATATAATTTTTTTATTTTACTGCTCTTGGCAAAACAACAGACCAGTATTTTTTCCAGTCAATTTGCAACAGTGAAATACACTTTTTAACCTCCTGAGCGTTTCGCCGAGGTCCAGATTTTTGTACCAAAAGCGTTACGCTGTTTATCATTGAAAAAGGCGTGTTGTAGGCTCGTAACCAAAATCTGTCCAAAAACAGGTCTAGTAGACATCCTGAATATATATGTTTCAAACGCTTAAGTATTTTTTTAAAATCACATTTAATTTAATAGAAAACACAAAAATCTGCTCAAACTCGAATTAATTTTTTTAAATAAACCAAGACTGACAGGCGGTCTGATACACCGCGCAGAGAACAATGTCGTGCGCTGGCACATTTGCCGGCAGATTACCTACAGCTTGCCCGTGGCTTAGGGCTCGCTCCTGTTGATTTTGCTGAGACAAAATGCAGAAAAACTGCGCCCATACTGCATTCATACATGCAGCACGAGCGCTTGGTGTCTCTGGCGGCAATGTGCAGCGCTGCAATGAAGACCGCACATTGGCAGCACCCAGCAGCTTCATATTATCACAGCGGACGCGCCACTCAAATAGCGCAGAGTGGACACTGTGCCAATCATTAGAAAGGGAAGTGTCCTCTCTGCATCTTTTTCCCTGCTGTGGACATACGTCCACTGCAGGGTAAAAGACGCAGTGGATGCAAGCCCTTACAAAGTATTTACTTCTTATGCGTATCCTTATTTTGAACTTGATTGGATACAAAAAAATCAATCCAATCAAATCTAACGTGAAAAGAAACTCATAATAAGCAAATCCATGTTTTTTTTAATGTGTTTTTCTAATTTTGAATTGAATTGGAGCGAACAAAAATCACTCCAATCAATGTCAGAATGAAAGGAGAACCATAAAAAGCAAAAGCAAAAAAAAATAAATTCACATTTTGAACTTCCCGCCCCTCCCCCTGACGTCATCGCGATCACGGACACCAGGATATTAAGTTCAGACATCGGGGAACACAGGGAGAGAAGCAGCAAGTCTCCTGGGCTGCCTGCAAGCCATCTGGATGCAGGTAACAGCAGCCCGTGTTAATTCGGGCTAAACCATTTCAGCATCTTTATTTAGCCCAAATTAACTCGGGCTGAACACCCAGAAGGTTAAACAGTCCAGAATTTTTTCCTGGTGTCTGACTGACAAGCAAAAGGCCCGAAAGAAAACAGTAGATTGTTCCCACATAACTGAAGGTGCAATTCAGCAAAATTATTTCACTGTGTTTTTCAAGAATATTATTTCAACAGTTTTTTGGGAAGAAAGGAGAAATTTTTTGTCGGTCACTTTGCAACAGTGAGATAAAGTCCAGAATTTATCTCCTGGTGTCTGACTGACACGCAACAGGCCCCTACAAAAGCAGGTGTTTGCCCCAAGTAATTATAGATGTAATTAAGCAATATTTGTTTTTTTGTTTACGGTTTTTATACCAGAATTCTTTCCAGTCAATTTGCAACAGCGAAAAAAGTTTTTTTAAACAGTTCTGAATATTTTCCTGGTGTCTGACTGACAAGTAACAGGTACCAACAAAAGCAGTAGATTGCCCCCCATAACTGAATGTGCAATTCAGCAATATTATTATTTCCTGGTGCCTGACTAGCACGCAGCAGGCCCCAACAAAAGCAGGAGCTTGCCCCACATAAATGTAGGTGCAATTAAGCAATATTATTTTTTTCTTTTACTGCTCTCAGCAAAAAAAACAGACCAGCACTTTTCTAGTCAACATGAAACAGAAGTAATTCAGTAATCTTTTTTTTATTATTGTTTTTGGCAAAAAAAACAGACCAGAATTGTATCAAATTAATGTGCAGTAAAATGAATTTTAACAGTAAAATGAATTTTTTAAATAGTCATAATAGGCCACAACAAAACAGGAGCATTCCGCGCATAAATGTTGTGCTAGGATGTATATATGTTTTAACATTCTCCTGTATTTCTCTTTTTTTTTTATTCATGTGAACTAAATTGAAGTTGAGACCGTGTTTCCACTATGATTAGCCATCCCCATCAAAGGCACCCCCAGATTTTTTTCACAAAAATAAAAATTCTAAATAGCCCCCCCCCCCAGAAAAGCACCCACAGATACCTGGCCCTGGCCAAAACATAAATTGGGTGGGGGTGGACAATTGTGTTGCCTCAAGCTTGTGATCCCTGCCATAGCCTTCCACTTCCGATCAAACATCAAATTGACCGATGGAAAATGTTCGACGAGTAGTAGGAAATCGGACAATAATTGGTGCTTTTATTGGGGGTATAATGAAATACAGTCCGATCGAACAAAGATCCTCATATCGGAAAGCATCGATTGGTTTAATCGATCGGACGGAATCAGGGCGTGTATGGGGGCCTTAAAGAATGTAGAAGGGGAGGCAAAGAAGATAAGGACAAGGCTGTTTGGTGATAGATCTAAAGCTTCTAGAATAGTGAAGAATGTTGAATGTTTCATATACAGCCATACCTTTTGGACAGGAAATCTTTCCTGGATGTTAAAACAGGGGTAACATATGAGGGAGGTGCAGATGATGTTGGGATGGGAAGTAAGGAGGGCGAGTAACACACACTGTGTATAAGTTACTTCCAGAAAGCAAATAGAGGAAGGGGAATTTAATTACCCAAATTGACTTCAAGAACGCCAGAGAGAAGGCGGGGGTGAGGGAGGGGGATGAGATGGGAGGAAAGAGGGGGGGGAGGGGGCACGGAAGAAGGGGGGGGGAGGGGAGGGGAGGGACCGTCTTCCAGAGTCAGGACGAATTGCCCAGTTTACGCCGTGAGATCGTGAGATGCTGTTGTGAAGGTCGGATGCCAATAACCTCCAGGGGGTGCAATGTATCTCGGAAATCTATCCGACCTGTCCCACAGGGAGCTGGTGAGGTCCTCCCTTCTATTATATCCGCCACGCCCGAGCCAGTCCTGAGACTCCAGGGGGGGACGTGGACCTTCCCCAGTGCAGGGATGCAGACCTTTGCGGCAGGGACCAGGGAAGCAGTAGGCGGCGACTATAGGTCGTGAGAGGCGGGAGGAGTGATGGAGCAAGGAGACGACGGGGTGTGTGTGTGGGAGGGACCAGGTCCCTCAAGGAGCGAGCAGAGCTGGGGCCGGATAAAAGTGGTGGATGTCCCCACCCGGGGCCTGACTTACCTCCAAACACACATCGGAACGGCGGGGAAGATGGAGTGAAGGATAGAGGTGTCGGTACCACCTGGACAGGAGTTTTGTAACCTGTTTCCTGATATATTTTTAAGATAGGAAGCTTTTTAGGGGAGAGGGAAGCAGATCTTGTCAGTTTGCGCCAGGGAGAACCGAGATGTGGAGATCATTCTCCATCGCGGGATGAAGAGGACTCATAGAGGCCGGCGGTAGGCAAATAAAGAGCTGGAAGGTCGAGGCACAGGCAGCTCTTAGTTACTGTTCCAGGTGGTAAGGGGCCTGTCGAAGGCAGCCGGTGGGGGCAAGGAGCAAGGGGAAGTGGGCCAGTTGTTGGGCTCTCCAAAAACCCAGAGAGGAGAATTCTGGGGAGTCCGATAATCGCGTTAGTGTCGGCCATGCCCCTCAACAGCGAATTGTGCGGGGTGGACCATGTCTCGCGTCCCTAGGCGTGCAGAAGGCAGGGTCGAGCGGCAGGCCGGGGAGGAATGGAAAGAGGGATCTCGCAGGATCGGTGTTAGAGGGGATGGCGACGGTGACAGGGCAGCACAGTGAGGGAGAAAAATCTCCTTACACACGGAGACAGTCGCCCCAATCAGAGGGTGGGGGAAACATGTGCGGCAGCGGGGGGGGTACAGCCACGGCAAATGTGGCAGTTGACAGAACCAGTGGAAAAGCGACATTTGTCCATTGGGCACAGAGTTTATTGTCCTGGTTCTTACTCCAGTCCAGAAGGTCTGGTGAGTTGGGCGGCCCCCCCCAGGGTACAGATTCAAGTCTGGGAGAGGGCCAAGCCCACCCAGGGTCAGGGTCTTTGAGAGTAATATGTGTTGGATCTGGGGGGCGTGCAGCCCATACGAAGCGCCTTAACATCGAGCGGCAGGAAAAGGATTTGAAGAAGAAGGACTCCGGAATAGCTATGGGGGGCCTGTAACAGGTAGAGTAGGCGGGGGGAGTAGGTTCTGTTTAAGGCCATTTGCCCCGTCCGGTCAAGGAGAATTGAGTGCTATTCATCTGTCAAGGTATAGTGGAACTTGTCATGATAGGGGGAAAGTCAGGGAGTACGTCAAGGATGGGTCGTGAGGAAGGAATTTGTCCATAATATTTGAAAGCATGGTAGCCATTGAAATGGAAAGTTTGCTTGGGGAATTGCGCGACCGCGAGCGGGGGAGGGTTAAATTGAGGGCCGACTAGACTTTTGCAATTGATATGAAAAGTTGGATAGGGTTCCATACGGCGCGAATTCTGCCATAAGATTTGGGAGGGGAGTGAGCGTGAGAACTAAGAAAGAATATTAAGAGGTCATCGGCGTAGGCTCAAAGGACGTCTGGGGGGTCATGGGCGGCCAATGAAAGCCTTGATTGTACGGATGGACCTAATCGTGAGAAGGAAGGGTTGCCAGGGTTCAGGGGTGAATATGAGGGGGGAAAAGGGGACATCCCGCGCGTGACGTTAAGGAGATAAGAAAGGGAGCGGAAAAGGGAAAAACAGAAAAAATGGCCGTGACCATAAAACCCTTGCTGTGGGGTTCGAATATATAGGGACATTTGATCCACGAAAGCATCCTTAGGCCGAGATCCACATGTGCGAAGGGCAGACGCAGGGAAGGCCCAATGACCTGTCGAAGACCCCGTCTCTGCGTCTGTGGCCAGAAGGAAAGGCCCGGAAATGTTGCGTTGTCTGATAGGTGTTATAGCGGTACGGGTAGGACTTGCCGTCTCTAGTTCCCTATTAGGCAGGAAAATGACCTGATCAAGATGGTTCGGAGAGATGGGGTGAAGTTACGGAGCGACAATTTTTGCAAAACTAGTTTGAGGTCGAGTCAGGCTACTAATCGGCCTATCGCTGGCACACTGCAGGGTCTTCCCCTCCTGGGGATTACAACAACGTTCGCCGCAAGAGCTTCCGGGGGGGGGGGACAGGGGTCAAGGCGCAGGGAGTTAAAGCCTTTAAAAAGTAGGGGTTTAAGAGTCTTGGAAGCGTCTATAATAGACGAGGGAGAAGCCGTCTGGGCAGGGGGCCTTGCCATTTATTAGAGGATGAAATGGCCAGTCTGAGTTCGTCGTACTGTATGGGGGCCTACTAGGGCCGCTGCTCGTTGGGGCCCCGATGGGCTGCCGGAAGTTCGCGAAGGTATTGGGTATATGACCTGCGACCTTGTCAGTTAGGGAGTGCGGGTTGGGGGAGAGGTTGGTTAGTGCGCAATCGAAGGATTGAAAGCGTCGGAGATGGCATCGGGAAGGTGTTTGATTTGTTACCCCAGTCCATACCACGGGTATGTGCGTTTGGCTTTTGGCCTCAGAGAAGCCTGAGCAGAGACTTTCTGAATTTATTTGCGTATTCGTAAAATGGTGCCTCTTACATTTAAGGAGAGATAGTTGAGCTTTAGAGAGTAAGAGGGACTCTTAGTTGAAACCTAAGCTGTGTGTGAATCTACGCTGTCTGCTCTGGGAGGGCAACGCTTGTGCGAGGCTCTCCAAAAGGGAGGCGACATGGGAAAGGAGGGCATTGAGTTCCATTGCGCGTTTCTTTTTCTGCCGAGCGCCCCCAGCTTTATGAGGGACCTCTAATGAAAGCCTTATGGGCCTCCAAGATTCATGTGAGGCTTGAAAGTAGGGGGGGGTGTAGTTGGAGGAGAAGTAGAATGGCAGGTCGGATGTTTGTTAGTACTTAAGATGTCTGGGTCAGGGAGAAGGAGTCGTCAGGCCACAAGAGTTGTTGGGAAAGGTGTTTCACGGGGTTCTAACACCTGGTCAAGGAATGAAGAGTGGAATCCATGGCAAAACTCCCAAGAAATTTTTTTTTCACCCCACTAAATCCGCACCAAGAATTCTCAATGATAGTCGAATGGGATGAGCTGGAGAGACACTAAACAACCATGGTTGGACACTGGGGGAGATGGTCAGTTTGAGGAACTGGTGGTGATGGTCAGTGGGAGGACACTGGTGGTGATGGTAAGTATGGGGGACACTGGTGGTGTGGTCAGTGTGGAGGACACTGGATGTGTGATGGTCAGTTGGAGGACACTGATGGTGATGGCCGTTTGGAGGACAAGTTGGTGATGGTTCAGTTTGGAGGACATGGTGGGTGATGGTGCAGTATGTAGGCATGGGGTATGATGGCCAGTTATGGAGGACACTGGTGGTGTGGGTCCGGTGGAGTACACTGGTGGTAATGGTCAGTATGGAGGACACTGGTGGAGATGGAGAGTGTGGCAGCCACTGGGGGGGAGATGGTCAGTGTGGCAGAAACTTGGGGGACGATGGTCAGTTTGGCAGACAATGGGGGAGACTGGTCAGGGGCAGAAAACAATGGGGGAGCTGGTCAGTGTGGCGGAAGGGACCACTGGTGCGATGGACAGTGTGGAGGACATGGTGCAGAGGACGTGTGACAGAAACTGGGGCGAATTAGATGAGGCAGTGTGGGAGGACAATGGGTGGGAGATGGTCAGTGTGGCAGACACTGGTGGTGATGTCAGTGTGGCAGACACTGGTGGTGACTGTTTTCTAGTGTGGAGGACAATTGTGGTGGTGATGGTCAGTGTGGAGGACACTGGTGGTGATTGGTCAGTTGGGAGGACACTGGTGGTGCTGGTCAATATGGAGGACACTGGTGGTGCATGGTCAGTATGGAGACACGGTGGGTGATGGTCAGTGTGGAGGACACTGGTGGTGATGGTCAGTGTGGCGGACATGGGGGTGATGGTCAGTGGGAGGACACTGGTTGGTGATGGTCAGTTTGGAGGACACTCGGTTGGTGCTGGTTCAGTTTGGGGGACAATGGGGAGATGTTCAGATGGAGGACACTGGTGGTGATGGTTCAGTGTGGCGGACATGGTGGGGTGAGTCAGTTATGAGGACACATGGGTGGAGATGGAGAGAGAGGGGTGGCAGACACTGGGGGAATGGTCAGTGTAGCAGACACTGGGAGATGGTCAGTGTGGCAGACACTGGGGGAGATGGTCAGGTGGAGGACACTGGTGCAGATGGACAGTGTGGAGGAACACTGTTGCAGATGGGACACAGTGTGGAGGGAAACTGAGTTTGCGAT
>CM070032.1:235107812-235117954 GCA_036250615.1 Ptychadena robeensis | reverse complement strand
CAATCACTCCCGCATGCGAAAATTTTTAATAAAATGGCGATACTCGCATGCGAAATAGCGACACGGCAAATCAAAAGCAAAGTTATTTTTTTAAGTTTAAATTTGGATTGCAGTCGAAATATCAGACTGATTTTCAACTTTTTCGGCGAAAAGTCGAAATGACCCCATCAAAATTCGACTATGCTAATTTTTGGCGAAAAAGTCGAAATTTCTACTTAAAAATTCGACCATCCCTAATCACTACTAGGCTTAGGGAATAAATACTTCTCACATTACATCTATAACTCTTTGACGAATGTTAATATTTAGAGAACCTGTGTAACCCTTTCCATAGTTTTGTTTGTTGGTATTTCTGTTTCTGTACATGAACTATAGACAACAACAAAGCCAACTCTGATATGTATTCCACAGAGTTTGCACAAGAGAATACAGACATCTTCTGACTTTTTTCTCTGCTATTGATGAGATAAACCACAATATGGAAATTCTGCCCAATGTGACTCTGGGATTACACGTGTATGACTCTTGTAACCACATAAATAAAGCCATAAAAGATGTTCTGCAGATTCTTTCTGGATATAAGAAGTTGACTCCAAATTATTCCTGTAGGGAGAAGGATACTGTGGCTGGTTTCATCGGGGATCTCAGTTCTGACACCTCCATCCAAATGGCAAAACTATTGAACCTGTATGGTTACACCCAGGTAAGTCCCCAATGTAATCATATACATCAGACATGCACATTGTTAAGGTGGCCATACATGGGTAAATTTTCCAATCGATTCCTGAGCAATCGACCATCATGCGCATTGATCGATTGTTCACGAATCAAATGTGGCCAGTCTTTCTTCAAGCTCGATCTATTGATCGAAAGAAAACAAACCCCGGCGAACAGGCGAATCAACATGTAACAATTGCCGTTACTTTGGATGGGGAAATTTTTTGTGCAGATTCATCAATCTTCAATAATCAGCCCATAGACTGCATTGCAGGCTTAGTTTGGGGGATTGGGGATGCCCACTTCAGGGCTCGCCTTCAACTGTGAAATGCCCAGTCATTAAACAAGATATCCTGATTTATCAATACTGTAAGAAGGATCCTTCTCCAAGAGTGAATGTCCTTTGTTGATTTGTGCAGAATCAAAAATTTCATGATGGCCCATAACACCAACTACATAAAAATGGCTTGTGCCTCCACCATCACAGATTTGTTACTAATGATGGACAAACATCGGTCACCATCATTTGAATCAAAAACATGTCTAATAAATACCAATAAAAAACATGTCTAAAGGATGCAACCACTGGGACAGTGTCATGCCAGAGGGGGAACAATGGTTTAACACCCAGGCTGACCCCCATCCAGGGTGAATGACAGGGATCCATTTGGACCAGGGCAGTCCTTTCCATTCAGTGACATCACATCCGGCAATCGGATCCAGGAACTATGTGTTCCTGGTATCGGATGTGATGTCACTGACGTCACTTCTCGTTTTCCCGATTAAAATTCCCCGCCAATAGGAGAACTTTAATTATAGGAGAATTTTCAAAGTCTGATATGCCTGTTCGTGGACAGACCTGGGAGAAGTTAGGCCATGACATGCTAGGTTAATACTGTATTTGTTTATATAGCTTAAGTAAATGTAACCTTTTCTGTAGCAGCTGCCAGCAGATGAGGTAATGTCTCTTTTCCCGCTGTTTTGATTTTGTTCTCTGCCTGGTAACTGCATATTCCCTCCCTCTGGGCAGTCTTCCACTTACCTTGGAGTAAGGTGCTCCCTTCTTTTTCTGGGTCCCCCCGCTGGCCGTCCACTTAACAGTGCCCAGGCTGACCTCAATCCATGGCAAACAACAGGGATCCCCTTTGGACCAGGGCAGTCCTCTCCCTGTCTCGCCTAAGTGAATGGAGGGGGATTTCAAGAGGTGCCTGAACGGCCAGGGTGAGACGCAGCATTACACGCGGTAAACTGTTAATCCCTAACTAGCTGTGTGGACATTTATTTCAAAATCTCCATGGCAAATTGTGCCAGCTCTTGCCACAGATCAATCCGGTACATCCAGTAGTCCAGGGGTTCCTCGCTCGCTCACTCCTCCTGTGATGGTGATAGCATTTCCGCCATTTATGTTTGTAACAAGGGTCTTATAAAGTCAGCACCCAGTACAGGTCTGTCATAATTATGTTTTTTATATGGGTCAGCTTGTCCACCATCTCCTCCTTCCCCCAGCCATGTATAACACCAGGGGTCTCTGAGAGGTAACCATCTCCCCGGGAAGGCTTCTGCAGATTCTGCAGCTCCTCTTGCTCCTCTTCCTCACAAGCAAAGCCACCTTCCTCCTCTGACTCCTCTTGAGAGTCCTCCCTATGAATTGGCCCAGGTAGAACAGGTGATGACATTGCCCCTTCTGTTGCCTGTGACAACGATAGCTCCTCTTCTTCCCGCTCCTGCAACCACTCCTCCACAGCCTGATTAATCCCATGACACACACCACACTCCAGAAAGAAGAGGTATGATATGATGTCACTGATTGTGCCTTCGTTGTGACTGACCATTTTGATCATTTCCTCAAAAGGACACAGAAGGCCACAGACATTATGCATCAACACCCAGTACCGCAGGTCTGGTATGCTCGAATTTCAAGGACTTTACTTAGAGCTATCCCCTGTGAATAGGTGAGAGGTCCTTGGGACCCCTTTACTCATTCAATAGGGCGAGGAGCAGTATCCAGGGGTCATCTTGGTAAAGGGGAACCCTGGACAGATACTCAATAAGTCCCCACCTGTGCCTTCATTGAGATTTTTATTTGTCAATTTCAAAGATTCAGGTAGAGATTAATTGGGGGTATACTACAAAAAAAAAGTATTGCTCAATATTTTTTGCAGAACTACATATGCTAGAGCAAAACATTTAAAAAAAAAAAAAAACCTTCTCAATATCTCCAGCAATTTTGGTGATGATACCATTTTTAGAGGCTTTGCAATCAGCTCATAAAGTTAGCTAGTCGAAAAATTTGACTATCTCTAGCGGTCAGCGGTTGCCTGATGCGGGTTTGGTGGGCCGGAGTAACAGGCACACCAACAATGGTTTCAAGACAGTTTCGGCATGGTCCAGGGGTAGGAGCCAGGTGTCCCTCACACCAAAACTGCAGTATCGGTACCCGGCAGAAATGGCAGTGGGTAGCCGGGATAATGGTGTAAGAGAGATGTGCATGCTATTAGGCTCTCCGGCTGCATGCAGACCGGAATAAACTGCGGGAAAGGTAGGCTTTGACCGGAGCAGCGGTGCTGTCTTCCTTTCCTTCCTCTAAGAGCGTCAGGAGATACTAAATAAGGGGTGCCATCACAGGCTCCCCACTCTCACAAAGAGCCTCTGTGGAAATTAGAGGGGTACCCGGGATAGCCTTGAGGCTACCTACAGCAGTTTTATGACATCTTTTTATGCCTACAGTGATGTTTGGACTTAGATATATGTATTATTTTATTTAAATTTTACTGGAATAAATGTGGATTTTATGTCTCTATATTTATCTGTTTTAATGTCTAGGCCTGTTTAAAGTCTCACAGAGGGTAGCCGCCCCTACAGCCAAATTAGGTTTCTGTTTATTACCTAATTTTGTCTTTTCTTCTTCGCAATTGATATAGGGATGAAGCCTTTCATCCGCCTTGATTAGTACCTCTTCAACCTTTGTACCTGCTTTCCCACTCTTTATGTTCTATTATATGTAGAACATCAAGAGATGGAGGATTCAAAGCATTTAGCAATTTATTTTTTTCTTAACTATATGTTGTGGGTGAAGGTTTTCAGTTTTAGTTGACCTGGCTTCTAAAGAGTGTCTTCTCTTTCCTGGTAGATCAGTTATGGTGCCAGAGATACTTTGCTGAGTGATAGGAAGACATTTCCGAACTTCTTCCGGACAGTCCCAGATAATGAGATGCAATATGTGGCCATAGTGAAGCTACTGGAAAGGTTGAAGTGGAACTGGGTCGGGATCATTACATCTGATGATGAATATGGAGAGCGGGAGATGCAGGAACTCAGCAAACATCTGACTAATCATGAAATTTGTGTTGAATTCAACGTTCTGGTGTCTGTAAAGAATTATAATACAATCCACAATTGCAGATCTCAATGAGTGAAGTTATTATTATCTGCGGTTCTTTTCACAGGACATTTCATCATTTCTTAACATTCACGTTCGAATATCACTGGAGGAAAACATTTATACTTCCCGAGTCCTGGTCACATGAGGAAGAACATTTTTATTTCAGTAACTGCAGTTTGGTGTTTACATGTCCCGGCTCCATCATACCCGAATTCCATAGATTTAACATCTCTATCTACTCCGATGACCCGATTGTAGAAGATATTGTGATAACAGAATATCAATGCTTGTCACGGAATGAACAAAAGAACCTTCTAATACCAATGACATTCCCACGTTCACTTAAAAATTGTAGTTCAAATATCCTTACTAAAAACCCACTTTATTCTGAGGATAAAACACTGTACAGAGTGTTTATTGCAGTCCACACACTGGCTCAGGCGTTACACGATGTATTCTACTATTTACAAAATATGGAAATGGGACCTGAAATAAATCTACAGAAGGTGAAGTATCAGGTGAGAGCACTGACATGTTTAATCATTAAGGAGAATAAAGGTCCATATACACAGATACATTTTTCGAATGATCGATCGCAGTGAATGTGTCCACCCTCTAATCCAACATCTCCATCCGTTCTTTGAATGGTATTGATTGATCCTGTCCTGATGGTTGAATTTTTCGACTAGCTGATAGTAAAGCCTCTGAAAATGATATCATCACCAAAATTGCTGGAGATGTAGAGAAGGGTTGTGGGAACATAAATAAAGTTAAAAATCGAAATTTACATTTTCGAAATTTTGACTTTAATTTGAATTTTAATCAAAATGAAAACGATCCTGAACATTTCAGCATAAGGAAGACATTGGCCAACATCCCAAATTACAAAAGGGGGAGGGGAAGGCGCTAGGATCCGATGGACATGGGGCAGATGTCCCAATCCACAGTTCCAAAATCACATCCACCTCAAAGATTTTCCCTATGTCATAGGGACAAGGGGTCATATCAAATGACGAATGAGATCCCCCAGTTTTTTAACTTGTAAACAGTAAAAATAATCAGACAAAGGAAAGTCCATACAAAGAGATTAAAGGATGCAACTTGTCCAGTTGGTATTTATTGTCCATGTGGAGCATAAAATAGGCAGTGTATCTTAAGTTGCCGTAAAGCCTGTTTAGCGATAGGACAGAGGGTGCGACATATGTTTCATAATATATCTTTTCCTCAGGGTGTCCCCGATATTTTTCATAGAGGCCCTGTATTCAAGCACCCGATGCTCCAGGGGTAAAAACTCAACACCGGACGAAAAGGCCCGAGATAAGGGAACGGGCCTTTTCGTCCGGAGATTACCAGAATTCTTTCAGTTTTTATGGTTAAATGTATACAAATTATATCAATTGAATAACAGAAAGGAAACATCAATATGACTGTGAAAGGTTGAAGTAAGGGGTGTAAAACTGGGTATGTAGGTAGGTACTCTCAGTTGTAAATAACTAATAAAAAACAAGATTGGTCTTATAAGGATTTTGGAGATCTGGGGGTTGAAAGTCAGAGTAGGCACGTGTAAGGGTCCCCACACACCTTTAGATTTCTCTGTCAGATTTCCTTAAGATCTCCTTTTGTTTTACCAAAACCATGTAATATGAGGGACTTTCTAAACAATTAAGTCTACCGGTGTTCAATCGCAGCGGACCCTATACTACCTAGTCTAGACTAACCCAGAAAATGTCAGGGTTGTACTACTGAGTTATGAGATCTGGGGTTTTAAACGGTGTTGTACTGTAAGAGTTACATGTGACCCAAAGCCAGCTGGTGACCTGTGGATGGAGACATCTAATAGGAGGATCAAACAGAAACAGGGAGGTTCATCTGCAGCAGAATCTACCATGCAGGAGGCTGACGCAGAGGACAGTGAGGGAGACAGTGAGGAAGACCACGCTACATATGGGTTGAGCACCAAACACCATCTCCTGATACTAACCTAAGGAGTGGTAAGGAAGAGATAAAGAGTTAAAATATGTATTATTGCAATCCATATTGGGATTGCAAGGGAACAGACTCAGACTCAAGACACCCAGTACGTAAAATACTGTTCCATTTATTTAAGTGAATCTCTGTATCATATAGTCAGTCAAGCCCATTTGCATTGGGGCTGTAAACAAAGGTATTCCTGTGATGTTGTTTCTTGATGAGTTTCTCGAGCCCTTCGTCAACTGCCTCCTGACCACCTACTGCTCAGTAAACATTTGACAAAGGCTTTTACGACAGGATGGAGGAAGGTAATGGTCTTTGTTCCAAAGTCACACCGAGGCTACAAGTACAAATATATATATATATACATAATATATATCCTGATCGGCTTCCTCCACAGGAGCTCACTAAAAAAGTTATGTGCACCCCTGACTATATATGTTTATTTTATTGCTAGCTAAGCAACTATGCTAAAGAGGTTTACTACAGAGATCCAAATAACAGAGAAATACATTTTAAAGAAAAAGGAGATCTTCCCACCAGGCTACAAGTTGAAAACTGGATAACAAAGACTGAAGACAACAATGCCACCCATCGGAAATATGTGGGTCACTTTGATGGGTCTCTCCCAGAAAGTCAGCAACTTACACTACAGCCAGAGAGGATAATATGGAAGCATGGCCAGGTGAGATACAAGACTATACTACTACTACCAAATATGAGTTAGTGAATCTGAGTAGTGATGATCACGAATATTCGGATTCCGAATATTAATCGAGAATATCGGCAATTCGGAAATTCGCGAAGATGGTGAATATATTGCCGAATATTCGCAATTCCGCATATTCTGTATTTTTTTCCCATTATACACGCCTCTCAATGCAAGTGGACAAATGGGAAGGCTGCAACAAGAGCTTAGCAACACTCCCTGCGACCATCAACAGTTTTTAAATCCAATATTGGGGTGATGCGAATATTCGGAATATTGCGAAAATGGGCACTTTAGAAAATTCGCGAAAATCACTTAGATGGCGTCCAAAATTCGAAAGTTAAACATATATTCGCGAATATATAAAATTCGCAAACTTCGCATAAAACTGCCGATATTCGCAATAAGAAGAATATTGCCGAATGCGAATATTTTCCGAATGTTTTCCGAATGTTTTCCCAAAAATTTGCGGCATGCCGCGAATACGAATGTTGCCTATGCCGCTCATCACTAAATCTGAGTGGACTATTGCAGTGAGTTTGGTTTATTTGCTACTAGCGAGATTTCAATACTGGGCAATGTTGGGCTTCATTGGTCAACTTCACTAGCTTGTTGATAGTGATAGCAAGGCAAACAGTTTGGCCGCGAACATGGATGTTCACACTTCTTCTAGCCCGCGAGCAGTACGGGCGTTTGACCTGTCCCTTTGGCCGGCATGAAGGAGCTTACAATTCTTCCACTGGCAGGATCATCAGCAGAAAGATCGCGCCGGAGGAAAAAACTTTTCACTAGAGATTAAGTAGAGATTCCGGTCTTCTAGTAAAAATCGGCTCTGAAAACCGGAAGTGACTAGTGTTGAGCAGCATATGGTATATTCGAATTCGCGTAAGTTCGCGAATATACAAAGAAATATTCTAAATTAATAAAATTTGATTTGTCTGTATTCTATTGCCTTAGATTGCGCATGCCTGTGCGCAATGATTCGCAAAGATTCGCAATGCAGCTTTATAGCTTCTCTTCCTCATTCTGTGATCTTCGAAACTGGAACTATGCGTTCCGGGTACCCGATGTGATGTCACTGACGTCACTTCCGCTTTTCCCAATACAAATTCACAGCCAAGAAGTGGGGAATTTGAATGTGCCCACGAACAGGCAGACGTCAAACATTTTTAAAAGTCTGATCTGTCTGATTGCGGACGGACCTGGCCGAAGTGCGGCCATCACTACTTGTTAATATGCAAGGGTTTTCACACCTCTTGGGCCATTGTGGGTGCAGCTTCTACAAACCTGTAGGGTTGTGTAATCATACCACTGTATAGGCAGATTCATGTGTCCTTCACAAGAACAATCCACTAATTGCAACTTTCACGAAGCACCCCCAGATCATCACTGACCCTCCCATATTTTACATTTGGTGCAAGACACTGCAGGTTTAAGGCTTGATTCAGCTCTGCTTATAGCAGATGTGGAGAAAGGCAACTATTGCCCTTCTTCAATTGCAATGAGCTTTTGCAATGAGCACCACATACTACTCATGGGGGTGCTCCCTGTAAACTCCTTTTGACACCAAACCTGGCGATAGCACTGATCAGCAGACACGTATGATATCTATATTTTACTTTCTCAGTTTTCCCATTCTATAGATTCTATTATGTTTTCCCAACATTTCTATTATGTGTTTCAATCACATGTTTTCTTCTCTCAGGTCCCCAGAGGACGGTGTTCTCCAGAATGTCTTTCAGGATATAGAAAAGCTCTGAGGGAAGGATATCATGTGTGTTGTTATGATTGTGTTTCATGTTCAGAAGGAGAAATCTCGAACAAATCCGGTGAGATATATTTATATATATTTTTGTCAGTTTTACATTCATTAAAATTCTCAATAGAACAAGGACCTTCCAACTCATGAGGCATTTCTACAAAAACAAAGGACTCCAACTAATAGCACTATTTTAGGAGGTTACACCTAATGCCAAATATCTCAGTTTCTTAGCGATAGTTTAGACTAAACTAAAGTCAACTCTGGAGCTGGTTTCCAGAGTTCCAGAGCTGGTTAGCTGGTAGGGTCTTTATAGTATTCTGAATTATTTTCACTCTCATATGGCATATGCAATGGTTATTCCTGGCCTTCTCAAACTTTGGAGATCACCATACCTAACCCACTGTTACTGGCACCCGTTCTTAGTCTGGAAGGCAATGTAAAGTCAGAAAAGGCCAAAATGGCTGAAGTCACCGGAAGGTTCAAGAAATCAAACACCTCCTGTTGTGTCCTTCCTCATTGTATTCTAATGTGGACCTCATATCCAACCCCAAATAAGAGTTCTTGTTAGGGGGCTCTATTTTAAGAATAAACTTTAATGAAGCATCTATTGTACCCTGCTAAGCCTAAAGCTGGGCATAGACGGGTCGTTTTGCTGCCGATTTCTCAAAAGATGGACCGGGCGTGATGATGTCTTCACGCACGGCCGCCAGTGCAGAGAATTGTCCAGGCACACTTTGTGTGCTGCCCATTACTTTAGCCATTCCCATTACCGAAATCCCCATTAAAAGTAATGGGATAGGCCGGAAATTTACCGGCATGTCGGATGACCATGCGATCTGACATGTGGCAGACTCCTGGTCAATCTTGCCAGGTGGGAGCACCCGATTTTCGGACGACCACCGGCCGATTGGCAGGAGCTTGCAAGATGGTCCATCGGCCAGGAATCTGCTCATCTATGGCCAGCTAAAGAATGGTCGAATCGTATTGGGATTGACCAGCAACACTTCCCAGGATACCATGTAACTAGATAGTCAATTCCTTTCTAGAATAAGTAGCCCTTTTTGGGTTTTGGGACTACAACATCATCAAGGTAGATCAGAATGTTCTCTCTCAGAATACTTTAAAATGCTTTGTTTAATTTTGATTCCACAGACAGTGAAAATTGCCAGATGTGTCCAGAAGATGAATGGCCAAATAATGCCAAAAATATGTGTGTTCCCAAAATTATTGTATATTTGTCCTATGAGAAAGATTATATGGTTGTCATTTTTTCTGTGACCTCAGTCCTGCTTTCTGCTTTATCGGCCCTTATACTGGCAATATTTTTGGGGTTTCAGAACACCCCCATAGTCAGAGCCAATAACCGTAACCTCAGCTTCATTCTGCTCTTCTCTCTCATGCTGAGCTTCCTTTCTGTGTTCCTCTTCCTTGGCCGTCCTGTGGATATCACTTGTATGCTGCAACAAACATCCTTTGGAATTGTCTTCACCATCTCAGTGTCTTCCATCCTAGCCAAAACCATCATGGTCTCTATTGCTTTCAGAGCCACCAGACCTGGAAGCTCCAGTAGGAAATGGGTGGGAGTCAAACTTCCCAATACA
>CM070032.1:235084876-235103417 GCA_036250615.1 Ptychadena robeensis | reverse complement strand
AGTAGTGTGACCCCCAGATCTCATACCTCAGTAGTGCAACTTTTCTCTTGTCAGATTTTAACCTACATGTGCCTACTCTGATTTTTTCCCCCTAGATCTCCAACACCCTTAGAAGTCCAAGTCCTCCAGCAGGGAGGAAGGTGGAGGAGGTGGAAGGAAGCTCCCTGCATCTCTCCCCTGTGTGTGTAGTATGCAGATGCGCTTAGGAAGGATAATAAAGCTATACAGAGCTAGGTTTTGGACCATTTTACGCACCAGCATACTGCTTATGTGCACCCTTGAATATAGAGGAAGATTACACTATACACACTGATATTTGGTGTTTAGTCTCTGACGCCTCTCATATACAGACTGTCACCCCTCCTGTACATGTTCATGGATAATCAGTATCTGTCCTGACACGTTGTGTGGTGTTTGCAGTAAGGCGTCGTACTACCTCTGTGGATGTATAGACATTATTATCTCATACATTCTGGGGTATCTTACTAACTCTCATTGGAACTGAATATCTATTCAGGATTACAGATCCAGCTGAATGTGACGGCTGATCCTGACATACAAAGCTTTGGCGTTCAAAGTTGAGCAAACATACGCTGAACACATCTGGTTGTAGAATAGGTCACTCTTCCGTCGCCATTGTTTAACATCAGAATGAGCAGCAAATATTCCTCCTATAATGATATCTCCATCCATGGTGTATCCGTACTCAAATGTATAAGGAATCACATTGAGACGACAGCGATGAGCAGACATCTGTGTGTGAGGTGAGCAGGGGGTCACACACAGAGTCAACACAAAGACCAACTCTAGTAGACGAGTCAATGGGACATGGAGGCGTCTCTGGTAGACTTGGGTCATCTCTTCCTCTTCTTCTTCCAGATTCATCATCATGACGCACACACAGAATCATGACACTGATATCAGGACTGATGCAGGGACGACACAGTGTCGGGTTTATAAAGGATTGTGTTATAATTTTTACTGATAGGCAGCAATATGGAGACGTCAGAATCTAAATTTGTAAAAGTTATGAGGAAAGACAAGCGATGGAATAAGAGAAATGTGACAGCTAATATTATACAGTGTAAATGCAGCACCTGTGTACTTATTTTTATCACACAATATCATAACAATATTACCAAGCAATTTTATATTCTGTCTCCTCAGATAGATACAGTGGCTGAACTTTTCTACATTTTGTCACATTACAGCCACAAACATGAATCAATTTTATTGGAATTCCACGTGAAAGACCAATACAAAGTGGTGTACACGTGAGAAGTGGAACGAAAATCATACATGATTCCAAACATTTTTTACAAATAAATAACTGCAATGTGGGGTGTGGGGTCTGCAATTTGGTCTGAGTGCAGTCCGTGGCCTATAGACATTGCCTGATGAGTGCTTATGACTAAATAGAGAGTTCAAATACAGCTGCTCTGGGATGGCCTTAGAGGTTGTCTAAGAGAATATTGGGAGCAACAACACCATGAAGTCTAAAGAACACACCAGACAGGTCAGGGATAAAGTTAGTGAGAAATGTAAAGCAGAGTTAGGCTACAAAAAGATTCCAAAGCCTTGAACATCCCACTGCGGTGTCTACTGAAACAATCACTGCTCACAATTCAGTTCTAATTCACATCTAATGTTTTACAGTGTCCACTTATCTGCAGACACGGCCTTGTAATGTTTAAGAGCGTCAGCTCACTGGCACCAATGCACTCAAATGTTTGAGAGCGTTAGCTCACTGGCAGCCATGCCATCCAATGTTTGAGAGCATTAGCTCACTGGCAGCCATACCATCCATTCTTTGAGAGTGTAAGCTCATTGGTAGCCATGCCATCAAATGTTTGAGGGCATTAGCTCACCGGAAGACCATGCAATTCAATGTTTGAGAGTGTCAGCTCAACCTCTGGCATTGCGGTATGAGGTTTTACAGCGTCAACTGCACTTCAGCTACTGCCATATGACATGTTTTTTGTCAGTGTGTAAAAGTGGCATACAGCTGGGAGAAAATGGTTCCCAACAGTGACTTGTGAGTCCAAGATGCATCCATGCTTGGTCCCCATGTAGTGATGTCGCGAACACGGAATTTGCTGTTCGCGAATGGCGAACGCGAACATGCGAAAATGTCCGCGAACCCGGCGAACCGGCAAACCGCCATAGACTTCAATGGGCAGGCGAACATTAAAAAACAAAGGGACCCTTTCTGGCCACAATAGTGTTGGGAAAGTTATTTCAAGGGGACTAACCCCTGGACAATGACATGACAGAGGGGAATCCATGGAAAAACTCCCAAGAACATTTTTTTTCACGCAATAAATCCGCATAAAGGATTTCTACAATGATAGTCAATGGGATTGGAGAGCACTAAACAACATGGTTGTAAATGCCTGTGTGAATTCCACCAGAAACAACCCTGTGAAGATCTGGCTTTGCCACGTTGCCTACGCTTAAAAAGGTGAATTTTATTTTATGGAGGAGACACTACTTTCTGGGGAGATGTGACTGTGGAGAACCTGGTGCGTATGGTTTTTCCCCCCCCCCTATGGAGGACACTTGGTGTGTGGTCAGTAATGGGGGACACTGGTGCTTCATGGTCCAAGTTTGGATGACATGGTGGTGATGTCATTAATTGAGGACACGTTGTTGGTGATGGTCCAGTTTGGGGACACGGTTGTGATGGTCCAGTATGGCATACACTGGTGTGATGTTCAGTACTGGGCAGACACTGGTGGAGATGACAGTGTGAGGACACTGGTGGACAGGATGACATGTGGAGACACGTGGTGGAGATGGACAGTGTGGAGACACTGGTGGTGATGGTCATGTGGTGGCACTGGGGAATGGGTAATATTCCTTCCCATGGATGGATGAGGGGATATTCAGTGAAGACTGTAATCACACAGAACACTGCTCTAGCTATGGTTTCCCTATGCAGCAGCAGTCAGCAGGCAGCAGCAGCTCTTTTCCTAAATCTCAACCTTCTTCAGCAGAAATGTGTAATGGCGTCCTGTACTTGTATGTTATAGGGGTGTGAGGTCCTGTGGGTGCGGGGGTCCTCATTGGCTGGATTTGTCTGCTGACTGTGACTCAACAGGGCTCAAAGTTTTCTGCAATTTAAAAAGATAGGGGGCGAATCGAACTCGCCATAATGTTCGCGAACATGCGCGAACGCGAACAGGCGTTGTTCGCGCCGCGGATAGTTCTCCTGCGAACATTCGCGACATCAATATTCCCCATGCAGTTTTTGGCTAACTTTCTCATTCCTTCTCAACTTTTCAAATGGACCAGACAACACCCCTCCCCCTTATTCAACGAGAAGGTCTGGTTGTCTCCCATTGACTTACATTGGGTTCGGGTTGTGCTCGACACCTGAACCACGAGCACTTTGGTGGCTCGCTTATCACTAATAAGGAATGTTTCAATACCATACAAACTGGCCTCTCCGCTCTGTGAAGGTGGATCCATTCTGAATTAGAAATTGTCATCCCCAGAGACATATGCAATGTGCCCAATTGCTGGAGAAGATTGGCCTGTCAATTTTTTACCAATCTATAGGCACCAGGTGGCACATGCGATTTGGATCCCCTAATAAGGGATCGTATTGCACATTCTTTTCCCGGTTAATAGGCCTCTGTATAGAGTGTGGCGTGGTGTGCTTGCTATGTTTTGCTTTACAAACCGTCCTGTCTGCATGCTTTTTGTTTATCAAACAGAGACCGGGGCCCAATTTCTGGCAATTGCTGGAACGCTACTGCCCTTACGTTAAGATTTTTCCCTGACCATGTCCCCTACCTAATATATCTGTACCGTACTTATTGCGCTGACCCCTCTGTATGATCTTGACTTGTTTTCTTCTGTATACCCAATAAAGGCTTCTTTACCTTACCTGATATCTGGTGTTGGTAATGATTGTTGTGCCATTATGCAACAAATGGAGTTTAGACTTGGACAAGAGGGTCAAAAGTATATGTTTTATTAATAGGGATGTAGGTAGTGTTTGATCGCGATATTCCAATCGCTAATTTTTATTGGCGAATATCGGTACTTTTTGAGAAGTTATGAACATCTGGATATAAGAGTGCTATATCTTCGTATGTGAATATTCAAGATCATGGGACACAAGTATTCTTAATTGGGAAAATCGTTTGCGCAATGAAGAGGTAATAAGACTTGAGATCACAATTCTCAAATTTATGAACTCGTTGCGAATATTAGGTGAAAATTCATAAGATTTTGAGGAAAGACGAATATTGCTCAGTGCTGCTCATCAACCTACTGTAGGGTCTCTGTATGTGACTTGGGAGAATACAGTAGATTCAATCCCCCTCATATGTTTATTTTTTTTAAAAAATATGTCTATGTTGTCAATTAAGTGGTTGAGCTTGACATATTCAATTTCTATTCGAGAATTTCGCAAATTTCGTGAATATGGTGGTGGATATTCGCAATTTTCGAATTTCGCATGGGATGCTATGGGCATGGATTGCAAATATATTATTCGCAATGTCGAAAATATATAGCAGGATGTGGACCATTTCATTTTGAGTTATTATGAGGCGATTATAATAATTTTGAATATAGAAATGAACTTAGTAGAATATATGTGAATCATAGAATTGAACATTAGTACAATTAATTTTGTGAAATATCGCATATATCACAATATCGAATTTGAATATGGCCTATGCCGCTCAAAAAAAAATCAAAAAAAACCCTTGTTAAAAAAAAAAAAAAAAAAATTGTCAATTAGAGAATTAACATTAATGGAGTTACAGGAACCATTCTGGCATTGATTTTTGCTGTTGAATTGAAATTAAACAAAGACCAATTGTTACGCTAGTGGTTCCCAAACTTTTCCTGCAGGGCCCCATTTCAAACTGCACAGGTTTCAAGTTAGGGCAATTTAGCAGTATGCCATGTTTTAGGTTTGCAGTATCTTGTAACAATGGCTATTGTGAAATGGCCACTCAAACTTTATTTTAACTCATACAACTTTTTTTTTGGTTTCACACCACAGAAATCATGCAGAGTAGTATCATGCTCCAACCACACCATTCATAATGATCCAGTGAAATGAGTGGCATGGGCAATAGTCAAAATTTGAACGATATTTCAAAATAATTCTATCTAAAACAAATTTGTTTAATTTGATATTCGTGAATATTCACAATTTGATGTATGGCCTGCATTGAAAAAAGATATTTGCAGTTATAATCGCATCGCAATAACCATTGAAATGAATGAATCACATAAATATTCGCAATCCATGCATTAAGAGGTCGGAATTTTTTTTCAAAAACTTTTCGACCATTTCAACGATTTTGGGGGGAAGTAATACAAAGCCTCACCAAACTTTCTGGAATGTAGAGAGGGTTGGGGGTATACTTCAAAAAAGTATGTCTCTAACTCAAATTTTTTTTGCATAAATAACCTTCAAAGTCAAGTCAGATTTCAACAAAATCCTAAATTCTATTGATGTGTAGAGCAAAGATTTTTTTTTCAATGTTGCCACAATGCTTCCTACATCTCCAGCTTTTTGGTGATTATACCCATGTTCTAGGGGCTTGGGGGGCATCACAAGAGTCAGCTAGTCGTAAATTTTACCATCTCTATTGCCATAAGCTTCCGCAATGCATAATAGTGCGAATATCCGCACCATATTCGTGAACAAACTTCTGGCAAAGCCGATAAATATTTGCTGATAGTTATGGCCGAACTCCCCAAAGTCCATCTGTTAACAAGTCGGAGGAGCGGGACTTTTAAAAATAGTTCCGCCATCCGCCTGGTCTCGGGCAGATTTGCAATTCCCCGCAATTGGTGGGAAATTTCAATAAAAAAAAAAACGGAGGTGACATCAGTGACATCACATCCGGTACCGGAACCTGGCATAGTTTCCCTGATTATGATTACGGGATGTGATGTCACTAACGTCACTTCTGGTTTTTCAGAGCCGGCTTTTCACTACAAGCTCTACTGGGTGGGTTCATTGAAAAGATTCTTCCTCTGGCGAGATCTTACTGCTCCTGATCCTCGGGGGGCCCCCCCCCCCCTGCCATGGAAGAATAATGAGCTCCTTCTTGCTGGGAATGGGGCGGGATCGAACACCCGTATACGCTTGCCAGCTAGAAGGATTGAAAACATCCATCACATTCAACACTACCAAGACCCACACATTACATGAAGTCCTACTTACTACATTTAGTTCCTTCATGGTTGGTGGTTTCTGCTTGTCCCTCCATTAGCCTTTCACTAGTTGTATCCATCCCCCCCTGGAAACCTCTCACCTCCCCCAGTTTGGCAAACACTGCTCTAGGGTATCCCTTACATAATCTTGGTGGGGAAATCTTAAGAAAACCGTGGATATAAAAAACTCTCAGATATTGGTCTAGAGAAAAGAAGAGTCTGCTAACTATCCTGCAAGAGACAATGGGGAATATGGTAAGATTGTCAGCTTATGGGGGTCCTAAATTAATTAACGATTACAGTCATGTTGAACATATTTTTGATTTATAACTTTTTTATAGGCATTCACACGTTTCTTTCCAGAATCTTCCAGTATATCTGGCAGCACAAAGTGAGTTTTTCATGCATTAGAATTACAGTGACAAATTTCCAACCAGACCAGCTGGTCTCTCCACCCATGTCCTCTGATTAAGTGAAAGTGATCATGGCACTAAGCTAGGTATTGAATTATGGTTAGAGGGGTCACCAACAACTATAATTTTTTATTATAATGACAAATAGAGAGGGTGCCCGAAGCTGTTCGCCGGAGAACCCGTCAGGGGGTTTCCGGCCCTGCGCACGACGGCATGTTCTCCGTTCGCCCTCGCCGTCGGACAGTACGGGTGTTCGACCCGTACTGTTCGCCGGCCAGAAGAAATGTAACATTCTTCCTCCGGCAGGATCACAACCTTTGTGATCCTGCCGGAGGAAGACTCTTTCATCACTACAAGACCGTCATGAAGCCGTCTTGTTAGGAAAAGACCGGCTCAGAACAGGAAATTGACGTCAGTGACGTCCACATATCTGCTGGGGCGGCCGGAACCAGGAACTATGCGTTCCAGGTTTGCGGTCCACGGAACCGGATGTGACGTCACTGACGTCATATCCGGTTTTTCCCGATTCAAATTCCCCGCCTAAGGCGAATTTGAATTTTTCCTGCGAACGATTGGGCGGACGGGGGGGGACTTCTTTGTAAGTTCGAACCCGCCCTGTTCGCGGACACCCCAGGGATGTTTCGCGACATCCCTAATGACAAATAATATTTAGATTATACTATACAACTATTCATTACAGAATACATGTCCATAATGCTGAAGCCTATTTTTTTGGTCCCGTTTGTAGATCTTTTTTTCCTGCAACTATTTTCCTTTGCCCCTTCTGTTTTTACCCCAGTAACCCCATAATTATTTATTGCCAAGTACAAATCTGTCGAAAAAGATGAAGACAATTTTTTAAAGAGAAATAAGTTTTTCCGCCCAGACTGTTTAATCAATCACAACATTCTGTGCTCTCCACAAGTTGTTTCGTTGATTCAGCTCAGTTTTAAAAAAGAATAATGTAGGAGTTTGTGGGGAAAAAAATATACATCCCAATTCCCAGCCACTGGGGTCAGTATAGCGAATATCCTCTACGTCACCATGTTTTTTCCCTTTGGTTGTCTCAAATAGGCCGGGATCATGGCCATCCAGAACACTGCAGAACACCAGCATGCTGAAGGTTATGTCCTTGGCCTCATTAAAACTGTCCGGTAATGGTCGCAACCATGAAGCAGAACAAAACTTATGGCTGCCGGAACCCCATGTAACCCAACACAGAGTAGAAACCAATAACTAACTGATCCTTCAATTACACTGGATTGATGATTTTTCCAGGATAGAGGTCATGTCATATTGCTGAAATGGTTGGGAGAGTATGGACAACCAGAGTAGCAAGAAATTATAACACTGAAGGATGAGCAGAATTATCATGCCTGTATTGGGGAAGTCTTGACTCCCCCCCTTTCCTACTGGAGCTTCCAGTCTGGTGGTGCTCTAAAGGCAATGCAGACATGATGGTTTTTGGCTAGGATTTTTTTTTTTGGAGGACACTGAGATGGTGAAGACATTCAAGGATTGTTTGTTGCAGCATACAGTGATATCTCATAGACGGCCAGAAGAGAAACACAGAAAAGGGGAAGCTCAGCATGAGAGAGAAGAGCAGAATGAAGCTGAGGTTCCGGTTATTGGCTCTGACTATGGGGGTGTTCTGAAACCAAAAAAATATTGCCAGTATAAGGGCTGATAAAGCAGAAAGCAGGACTGAGGTCACAGAAAAAATGACAACCATATCATCCTTCTCATAGGACAAATATTCAATAATTTTGGGAACACACACATTTTTGGCATTATTTGGCCATTCATCTTCTGGACACATCTGGCAATTTTCACTGTCTGTGGAATCAAAAGTTAAAAAGCATTTAAAGTATTCTGAGAGAGAACATTCTGATCTACCTTGATGATGTTGTAGTCCATTCGATGCATCTTGATGCTGTTTTATCACAACTGCACCAATGTGGACTAACATTTAATCCCAAAAATGGCCACTTATTCTAGAAGGAAATTGACTATCTAGTTACATGGTATCCTGGGAAGTGTCACTGGTCAATCTCAAGAAGGTTCAAGCATTCTTCAGCTGACAATAGACGGGCAGATTCCTGCCTGATATTTCGGACGATCGACCACAGTGCGCGGTTCCGCCAATCAGAGGACCGACATTGGGTGCGTCCACCTGGCAAGATTGAGCAGGAATCTGCTGCATATCGGACCGTATGGTGATCTGACAATAACATTACTTTGGATGGGGACAGCAGTAATGGGGATGGCAAAGTAAGGGCTTGTCCCCCACTGGCAAAGCTGGCCACCGAGGCTAACTCCATGTCAATGCAGCTGCTAGCAACTAGTTGCGGGGTGCGGGCAAAGCATGTGTGCCCCTGTTTCAAATCGAGCAGCCACACAAGTGGGGACAAGCCCATTGAAAGGCCAACTTCGTCTGTGGGGACAAGCCCTAATGGCCTGCACACAAAGGGTGCCCGGACGATTCTTGGCACTAGTGGCTGTGCCCAGCTTTAGCAGGGTACTATTGATGCTTAATTAAAGGTTATTCTTAAAATAGAGCCCCCTAACAAGAAGTCTTATGTGGGGTTGGATATGAGGTTCACATTATAATACAATGGGGAAGAACTCAATAGGAGGTGTTTGATTTCTTGAAACTACTGGTGACTTCAGCCCCAGTTTTGGCCTTTGCTGACTTTACATTGCCTTTCAGACGAAGAACAGGTGGCAGTAACAGTGGGTTAAGGTATGGTGATCTCCAAAGTTTGAGAAGGCCAGGAATAGCCATTGCATATGTCAGATGAGAGTGAAAATAATTCAGAAAACTATAAAGACCCTACCAGCTACCGTCACCAGTAAGAAACCAGCTACAAGGTTGACTTTAGTTTAGTCTAAACTATTCCTGAGAAACTGAGATATTTAGTATTAAGGTGTAACATCCTAAAATAGTGCTATTAGTTTGAGTCCTTTGTTTTTGTAGAAATGCCTCATGAGTTGGAAGGTCCTTGTTCTATAAAGAATTTTAATGAATGTACGACAAAAATATATATAAATATATCTCACCGGGCTTGGATGATATTTTTCCTTCTGAACATGAAACACAATCATAACAACACACATGATATCCTTCCCTCAGAGCTTTTCTATATCCTGGAAGACATTCTGGAGAACACCGTCCTCTGGGGACCTGAGAGAAGAAAACATGTGATTAAAACACATAATAGAAATGTTGGGAAAACATTATAGAATCTATAGAATGGGAAAACTGAGGAAGTAAAATATAGATATCATACGTGTCTGCTGATCAGTGCTATCGCCAGGTTTGGTGTCATAAGGAGTTTACAGGGAGCACCCCCATGAGTAGTATGTGGTGTGCCAAGCTCATTGCAAGTGGAGATGAAAGAAAGTTGCCCTTCTCCACATCTACTATAAGCAGAGCTGAATTAATGAATAGTCAGGCTGATGTTTGTTGAAGACCAGAGGATTTGGAACATGATCAGAGAGTATGTTCTCAAATAAAAAAAATTTCAGCTTTGTCCAAACCCTGGTTATCTAACAGTCAAAGATTTAGACTTTGATCTGGAGAAGCCTTAAACCTGCAGTGTCTTGCACCAAATGTAAAATATGGGAGGGTCAGTGATGATCTGGGGGTGCTTCATAAAAGTTGCAATTTAGTGGATTGTTCTTGTGAAGGACACATGGACCTGAATATACAATGGTATGATTACATAACGCTACAGGTTTGTAGAAGCTGCACCCACAATGGTCCAAGAAGTGAGAAAACCATTGCATATCCTTTCAAGTCAACAAGCTAGTAGAGTTGACCAATGAAGTCCTACATTGCCAATTATTGAAGTAGCAAATAAACCAAACACTGCAATAGTCCACTCAGATTCCCTTACTCATGAATAAGGGAATCCTATTATGAATCAGCTCCAGTTATTGTGACTATCTGCTCTCAGTTAGTATATAGTCTTGTATCTCACCCGGCCATGCTTCCATATTATCCTCTCTGGATGTAGTGTAAGTTGCTGACTCTCTGGGAGAGATCCATCAAAGTGACCCACATATTTCTGATGGGTGGCATTGTTGTCTTCAATCTTTGTTATCCAGTTTTCAACTTGTAGCCTGGTAGGAAGATCTCCTTTTTCTTTAAAATGTATTTCTTTGCTATTTGGATCTTTGTAGTAAACCTCTTTAGCATAGTGGCTTAGCTAGCAATACAATAAAGATATATAGTCAGGACACATAATGTTTGTAGTGAGCTCCTCAGATGAGTACCAGGAGATGGTGTTTGGTACTCACCCCATATGTAGAGTGGTCTTCCTCACTGTCTCCCTCGCTGATGGACCTCCCTGTTCCTGATTGAGCCTCTGATTAGCTGTCTCCATCCATAGGTCACCAACTGGCTTTGGGTCAAATGTAACTCTCATAAAACAAATGTTTGATCCCCCAGATCTCATACCTCAGTAGTGCATCCCCATCCTTCTGCTTCATGCCAGTTTTCAGCCCTCCCTGTCTCCTACAGTGTCATCCCATCCTTCTGCTTCACTCCAGTCTCCATACCTCCCTATCACCTAGTGTCATCTCTATCCATCTGCTTCACTCCAGTCTCCTTCCCTTCTGTCTCCTACAATGTCATCCCCAACCTTTTGCTTCACTCCAGTCTCCATCCCTCCTGTCTCCTACAGTATCATCCCCATCCTTCTGCTTCATGCCCATCTGCATCCCTCCCTGTCTCCTACAGTGTCATCCCCATCCTTCTGCTTCACTCCAGTCTCCATCCCTTCCTGTCACCTAGTGTCATCTCTATCCTTCTGCTTCACTCCAATCTCCATCCCTTCTGTCTCCATCCCTCCTGTCTACTACAGTATCATCCCCATCCTCCTGCTTTACACCAACCTCCATCCATCCCTGTCTACTACAGTGTCGTCCCCATCCTTCTGCTTCATGACACTCTCCATCCCTTCCTGTCTACTACAGTGTCATCCCCATCCTTCTGCTTCATGACACTCTCCATCCTTCCCTGTTTACTACAGTGCCAATCACATCCTTCTGCTTCACTTTAGTCTCCATCCCTCCTTGTTACCTAGTGTCATCTCTATCTTCATGCTTCACTCCAGTGTCCATCCCTTCTGTCTTCTACAATGTCATCCCTATTCTTCAGCTTCACTCCTGTCTCCTATGCAAACTGCAACACACATGTGCAGCACATGGATCTCTGGAAGGACCAGAAGTGTCCTCTCATACCAAACCCTTTGGGATTGGTAAATATGTCTGCAGGGGAGGGGCACCTTAGTACAGGATACTGAATGGGCAAAAGTGGCTTTAGGTCACCAGTACTTAAGATGGTGCCTTTGGGAATGAGGAAGTGAGGATGGTAAGTACCTTTTTTTCTGTGTAGCAGTTTTAACAGATGAAAACTGCTGACAGGATCCCAGCAGTATCGGGTGAGCTGAAGCTCCTAGGTGGTAGTTCCGCTGAAATAAAAGTAAGAACCCTTCCTTAACCTCCCTAGCGGTTGAGACGAGCCTAGCTCGTCCGAGCTTTAGGCTCGCCTCAACCGCCCGGGAAGCCGCCGATGGGGAGACTTTATGCCTCCCCGGAAAGCTGCGGCGATTGTTTACATCGCCGCAGTATTTCCGGGTTGGCGGCTCCGCTCCGATCGCGTCACGGTGACGCGGAAGGGGTGGAGGGGGGGTCCGGCGCCATAGACCTCCATGTTAATGGAGGAGCGCCGGCTTTCTCTCCCGCGCAGCTGTTGTCAGTAATGACAACAGCTGCGCGTAGAGCTCCGGCGGGATGCCGGAAACGGCGGGCAGTGTACTATGTACACTGCCTTGATCGCCCATATCGTGCCGTTGTAAACGGCGCGATATGGGCGGTGCACTAGGGAGGTTAATCTATTCAAAGTTCAAAAGGGATTCATGATTTCACTTTAAATGTTGACTCTGTAAACGTAATTGCTGATTTCTAATAAGCTGCTAAACCTTTATGAATAAGCAGCTAATCAACTCCAGTTGGCATCTATGTTGTGGCCACTTCCAGGCCCTAATGCTGTTGTTGTGGGTTGTGTCAGCATAGAGCACAAAGCCACAGATAAAGTCCACTCAACATAGACACCTTGTTTCTAGTTTTGGCTCCCCAGCCAAAGTAATGTCAATTCAAATCAAAGAGTAATGTACCATCATGTTGGTTCCCGGTAGAGATTAACCATTTCAACAATTTCAAGTTAATTGCAAAGCCCCTGAGCATGGTATTACCAAACTTGCTGGAAATGTAGAGAAGGGTTGGGGGTTTGCTACAAAAAAAGTATGGCTCCAACACAAAAATTTTTCACAAATTAAGTTCAAATTCAAGTCCAATTTTTGAAAATAAAAATTTTGATTTGTAACCTAATTTTTATTCCCACAACCCTTCTCTACATCTCCAGTACATCTCCATAACCTCCAGCAATTTTGGTGATTATATAATTTTCAGAGGCTTTGCAATCAGCTCACTAAGTCAGCTAGTCGAAAAATCCAACCATCTCTAGTTCCCTGTTCTATCATCATCATTTCTTTGAACAGGATCAGTCAATACATTCAAGGAAAGGATGGACGCAATCGAATGGAGGGTGGGTTGATCTGTGTATGGGGACCTTTATTCTCTTAACTGATTAAACACGTCAGTGCTCTCACCTGATACTTCACATTCTGTAGATTTATTTCAGGTCCCATTTTCATATTTTGTAAATAGTAGAATACATCGTGTAACGCCTGAGCCAGTATGCGGACTGCAATAAGTACCCTGTACGGTGTTTTATCCTCAGAATAAAAAGGGTTTTTAGGAAGGATTTCCGAACTACAATTTTTAAGTGAACGTGGGAATGTCATTGGTATTAGAAGGTTCTTAAGTTCATTCCGTGACAAGCATTGATATTCTGTTATCACAATATCTTCTACAATCGGGTCATCAGAGTAGATAGAGATGTCAAATCTATGGAATTCGGGTATGATGGAGCCGGGACATGTAAACACCAAACTGCAGGTACTGAAATAAAAATGTTCTTCTTCATGTGACCAGGACTCGGGAAGTATAAATGTTTTCCTCCAGTGATATTGGACCATGATGGATAAATAATGATGAAATGTCCTGGAAAAAGAACCGCAGATAATAATAACTTCACTCGTTGAGCTCTGCAGTTGTGAAAGAATTTTATTATAATTCTTCACAGACACCAGAACCTTGAATTCAATACAAATTTCATGATTAGTTAGATGTTTGCTGAGTTCCTGCAGCTCCCGCTCTCCATATTCATCATCAGATGTAATGATCCCGACCCAGTTCCACTTCAACCTTTCCAGAAGCTTCACTATGGCCACATATTGCATCTCATTATCTGGGACTGTCCGGAAGAAGTTTGGATACATCTTCCTATCACTCAGCAAAGTATCCCTGGCTCCATAACTGATCTACCAGGAAAGAGAAGACACTCTTTAGAAGCCAGGTCAACTAAACCTGAAAACCTTCACCCACAACATATAGTTAAGAATAAATACATTGCAAAATGCTTTGAATCCTCCATCTCTTGATGTTCTACATATAATAGAATATAGATTAGGTGAATTTGGATACTAGATATGTTGTGACCTGAGAAATTGTAAATATGTATTCTGTAATATATGCCATATAATGTGTGTGTCTCCCTGATAGTGATGGCCGAACTGCCCGCAAGGCGGACAGTTCGGCTGCGAACAAGCATGTTCGCCCTCCTTCTCGCCGGCGGACAGTACGGGTGTTCGACCCGCCCTGTTCGCCGGCGAGAAGGAGCCCTCTATTGTTCCTCCGGTGGGATCATTAGCAGAATCATTAGGAATAAGTATACACCCAGACATGAGTCATGGTACCAGCTTTTCGTAAACAACAGGTGCAACCCTTGTCAGGGAGTAGTGATGGCCAAACTTCGGCCGTGTCCGTCCGCGAATGGGCGGAGTGGACTTTTAAAAAAGTCCGCCGTCCACCCGTTCGTGGACAGATTCAAATTAGCAGCGAGATCCCGCCGCAGGAAGAATATTTCACTGAAGTGAAAAACTGGCATGTAAACCCGGATGTGACATCAGTGACGTTACCACAGCCAGGAACTATATGTTCCAGGTGCTGGATGTGACATCACATCCGGGTTTTCCGATTCAAATTCCCCGCCTAGAGGCGGGGAATTTGAATCTGTCCACGAACGGGTGGACGGCGGACTTTTTTAAAAGTCCACTCCGCCCATTCGCGGACGGACACGGCCGAAGTTTGGCCATCACTACTCCCTGACAAGGGTTGCACCTGTTGTTTACGAAAAGCTGGTACCATGACTCATGTCTGGGTGTATACTTATTCCTTCCCTCCAAAATTTAACAAATATAGTCCAGCCCTTATGCCTGCCCCATTGCTAGGACATAAATAGAAGTCCTTTAGAAGCTTCTGGGCTTTTTTTCTGGCTTCTTCATGCTTCTCCTGTGATGACTTCAGGTCCTCAGTGTTACTCCCTGGAGAAGGTCCACAGCATTAGTGATGAGCACCATAGGCAATATTCAAATTCGCGAAATTTCTGGAATTCTACTAATATTCGATTCTATATTCGCAAATATTCGCAATCGCGAGTGGTTGTGTGTCTAGATTCGCCATTATAATCGCCTTGTAATTACCTTTAAATTGAGTGGTCACATGTGCGATATATATTCGCAATCCATGCCCATAAGCATCCAAATGCAAATATTCAAGATTGCAAATATCCGCCGCCATATTCGCGAATTTTGCAAATTCTCAAATAGCCGATATTCACCGAATATATTCGAAATTCGAATATTCGAGCTCAACACTACACAGCACCCAGCCATCTTGGTCCGGCAATTTGTGAGCAACACAGCTTGTAACATATTCCCTATGCCTGAACCCCATCCCTGCCTCTGGGTGATGGTGAAAGCGTGTAAATATTCCTAAATAAACTGTAAATAGCCCCCACCTGCTAACGTGGACCTGGAGTTATTTGGGCTTCAAGCGGAACCTGGTAATCGGCTAGAGGACATCCACCTTAAAGAACCTGGCTGCGTAAGTGGTTACACACACTACACTTGCATGCTGCTACAGATATACATCATCAATAGTGATCGATGAATATCGGCCAAGGCTGTTTGCGAACTGGAGGACCAAACTTCTGAAAATGCCCCCCATTTACAAGTTAACGGTGACCCACCATTAAGTTTAATGGAGGGTGAATTGCAGCCACAAGACCAATAAAAAAGTTTTAAAACTGAACCTGAATAGTTTCATCCCAGAAGGGGATCAATGGTTAAACTTTTTTTATGGCACTTTTTAAAATATCTTTTTCAGGAATGAAAAGATTAAAAAAGCAGGGGTTCTGGTATTTTCTGGGGGGTAGCCCCTGTTGTTTGGGACCCCCCTTTTCCAGAGCATACCATTGACATAGGGTCTGGTATGTTTTGGAAAAGAGGGAATCGGAATAGCGTGGGGACCTCCAGAGCATACTTGTCACAGATCGCAGTGTCACCCTCTACCAGTTCTGCTGTGTCTCTTCCCAAACCTCAGAGGACCAGGACCTTTAGTAGATCAGCTCCCTCTGCTGGTGGTAGAGATTGTGGCACCTGATGTGGCTCCTGCTCCCTACGCACCTGGAGCCATGTACAATGAAACCACTGGACCAGGTATTTAAGGTAGTCTAAGGCAACAGGGAGTTGTCAGCCGCTACCAGTAAGTGTATAGTGTCTGTGGGTTGCTAGACGGGAGAAGAGGGCCCATTAAGACACTGGGCCAAGATGCCTCTGGGCAGGGAGAGGGTAAAGGGATGAGGTGCTCTTACAGGAAGGAGAGGAAAAGGACCGCACATGCAGCACATTATTAAACCACTACAGTTCCTGCCGGGTACCAATACTGCCGTTCTGGTGTGATGGACACCTGGCCTCTACCCCTGGACCATGCCTAGACTGTCTTGAAACCATTGCTGGTGTGTCCGCTACTCCGGGCCAACCAAACCTGCATCGGACAACCTCTGACCACTAGAGATGGTAAAATTTTTCGACTAGCTGATTTTGTGAGTTGATTGCAAAGCCTCTAAAAATGGTATCATCACCAGAATTGCTGGAGATAAAGAGAAGGGCTGTGGGAACATTGGAAAAATGTTTTGCTCTTGCACATGTAGTTTTTGCATAAATTAAGATCAAAGTTGAAATTGTGATTTTAGATTTTTTTTTTTGATTTTGAACTTAATTTATGCAAAAACTATTGATTTTAGAGCAATACTTTTTTTGTAGTATACCCCCAACCCATCTCTTTATCTACAGAAAATTCGGGGATGATACCATGCTTTGTAATCAACTCAAAATGGTTGCTTTTTTTTAAAAAAAACGGCCAGCGGGGGGACCCAGAGGAAGAAGGGAGCACCTTGCTCCAAGGTAAGCGGAAGACTACTGGCAAAAAGCCTGGGAAAACATTTAAAAGATATATGTATAGCCTCTGCCTAGAGGGAGGGAATATGCAGTTACCAGGCAGAGAACTAAATCAAAACAATGGGAAAAGAGCCATAACCTCATCTGATGGCAGCTGCTACAGAAAAAGTAACATTTACTTAAGCTATATACACAGATACAGTATTAACCTAGCAGGTCATGGCCTAACTATAATACTAACATATAGATATTAGTGATGGGCGAACTTCGGCCAGGTCCATCCGCTCACAGGTGGATCGGACTTTTAAAATAGTCCGCCTATTGACAGTGATATATAACCGGGAAAACAAGAAGTGACGTTACATGCGGTACCTGGGATGCATAGTTCCTGGTTACGATTGCCAAATGTGACATAAAATTCTTCCATGGAGACCAACTAGTGTTGTACCGAGAAGGTAAGGTTTGGCCCGGTTAAGCGCTTTGTCACCACTTTGTCTTTGTAAATGTGACATCCATAGCCAAACTCTTTATAGAATGGATTTATAGCTAGTGATGAGCGGCATAGGCAACATTCGGATTCGCGGCATGCCTCGAATATTCGTCAATAAATTCGGAATATATTCGGTAAATATTCGTATTCGGCAATATCCGGAATATTGCGAATATCGGCGAGTTTTTTGCGCATATTGCGTGCACGTTATATTTTTAACATGGACGTATGCTATTGCGTGTGCGCGTAAGTCGGGCACGCGCACGTGACATGCGCGTGCCTAGTGATTCCATGCGGCTTGAGCGGTTTTCACCTGTCTAGGAATCACCTGTCTAGGAATCTTGAAAATAAAAGTTCAAGAATGGTTGGCCGCAACTTTAACCCTAAGGAGACTAACTAACCTAACTTTGTTAATTATGTTTACTGTATTTTATTACATGTATTGCGAATTTTAACACGAATTTTCAAACTGCCGATTTTCGCAATATACCGAATATTCGCATGACCCGATTTTGGATTAAAAAATTCTTGATGGTCGCAGGGAGTGTTGCTAGGCTCTTGTTGCAGCCTTCCCATTCTTCAACTTACATTGAGAGGCGTGTGTAATGACAAAAAAATACAGAATGTCCGGACTTGCAAATATTCGGCAATATATTCACCATCTTCGCGAATTTCCGAATTGCCGATATTCGCGATTAATATTCGGAATCCGAATATTCAAGATCATCACTATTTATAGCCATGGATGGGGGTCAGCCCAGGCGTTTAGCCATTGTTCCCCCTCTGGCATGACACTGTCCAGGTGGTTGCATCCTTTAGACATGTTTTTTACTGGTATTAAGGCTGAGGTTCACCCCAAATATGTGAACGGCCGGTATTTGTGAAGTTTGATTCAAACTATGGTGACCAATGTTCCTCCATCATTAGTAAATAGCTGTGATGGTGGAGGCACAAGCAAGTTTTTTTTTTTGCATATAAATTTTTATTGAATTTTCACATCATAAGTTACATAACATATT
>CM070032.1:235074124-235084608 GCA_036250615.1 Ptychadena robeensis | reverse complement strand
ATATAAAGATTGGGGGCACTCTCTGACTAACGACGCCACTGCTGCATAATATTGTATGTTGTGATAAAAAATAAGTACACAAGTGCTGCATTTACACTGTGTAATATTAGCCGTCACATTTCTCTTATTTCATCGCTTGTCTTTCCTCATAACTTTTACAAATTTAGATTCTGGCATATCCATATTGCTGCCTATCAGTTAAAATAATAACACAATCCTTTATAAACCCGACACTGTGTCGTCTCTCCATCAGTCCTGATATCAGTGTCATGATTCTGTGTGTGCGTCATGATGAGGAATCTGGAAGAAGAAGAGGAAGACATGACCCAGGTCTACCAGAGATGCCTCCATGTCCCATTGACTCGTCTACTAGAGTTGGTCTTTGTGTTGTCTCTGTGTGTGACCCCCTGCTCACCTCACACACAGATGTCTGCTCATCGCTGTCGTCTCAATGTGATTCCTTATACATTTGAATACAGTTTTTCAAGGAAAGGAGACATCACTATCGGAGGAATATTTGCTGCTCATTCTGATGTTAAACAATGGCGACTGAAGAGTGACCTATTCTTCAATCGGATGTGTTCAGCGTACGTTTGTTCAACTTTGATGGGCAAAGCTTTGTATGTCAGGAGCAGCTGTCACATTAAGCTGGATCCGTAATCCTGAATATTCAGCTCTAATGAGAGTTAGTAAGATACTTAAGAATGTATGAGATAATAATGTATATACATCCACAGAGGTAGTACAGAGATCTTACTGCAAACACCACACAATGTGTCAGATACTGATTGTCCATGAACATGTATAGGAGGGATGACAGGCTGTATATGAGAGGCGTCAGAGACTAAACACCAACTATAATTGTGTATAGTGTAATCTTTCTCTATATTCAAGGGTGCACACAAGCATTACACTGGTACGCAAAATGGTCTAAAACCTAGCTCTGTATAGATTTATTATTCTTCCTAAGCGCATCTGCGTACTACACACACAGGGGAGAGATACAGGGAGTTTCCTTCCCTCTCCTCCCTGCTGTGTGAGAAGAAGCACTTTGTGCTTTGAAGTATTCTCTAGTGACATCTGGTGGCTGAAGCTGATATTGCAGATTGAGTTAAGATTACAGCACCACACAAGTTCACTTTATCTTGTATGTTTTTTTATATCGCCAAAATTCATTGCCAATTTTTAGTTTGCAGTTAGGGGTGTCAATTTTAAATGTCAATACTGTAAGTACAATTTTAAAAAAACCATCTAAATTATAAGGGTGTTGAGAAAATTTGCACTACTGAGTTATGAGATCTTGTGTCTCAAGCGGTGTTGTACTGTGAGAGTTACATTTGACCCAAAGCCAGCTGGTGACCTGTGGATGGAGACAGCTAAACGGAGAATCAATCAAGAACAGGGAGGTCCATCTGCAGCAGCATCTACCATGCAGAGGACAGTGAGGAAGACCACATACATATGGGGTGAGTACCAAATACCATCTCCTAGTACTCATCTGGGCAGCTCACTAAAAAAGTTATGTGCACCCCTGAATAAATTGCATGTTATAAAAAAATTAAGAAACATGGTTGAGACAGAATCTATTAAGTAAGAAGTTAAAACATATATTTTACATATTCAGCCCGAAGTCCAGGAAAACAACTGAAATACATATATAAGAGTTGTCTGAATTGTCAGATATGCCAAATGTAATATCTATCAATTCATTTTTAGAGATGGTTGAATTTTTCGACTTGCTGATTGCAAAGCCTCTGAAAATGATATCATCACCAACATTTCTGGAGATGTAGAAAAGGGTTGTGGGAACATTTGGAAAAAAAAAAAAGTTTTGCTCTAGCACATGGAGTTTCTGCATAAATGAAGTTCAAAATTAAAATAGAAATTCAGATTTTCGAAATTTTGACTTCACTTTGAACTTAATTTGTGCAAAAACTATTTGTTTGGTTTTTTGTAGTATACCCCCACCCGTTCTCTACATCTCCAGCAAGTTTAGTGATACCATGTTCAGGGGCTTTGCAACTCGAAATTGTTGAAATGGTCGAAATCTTAAAAATAAATTCAACCAGCTTTATTCATTTTCTGAGATATACACAGCTCTGCCACAAGGCACAGGAATTGTGAAAATATTTGATTATATTAATGTCGAATATCGAAAATTCACGAATGTCTCAAATATGACGGCAATATTCACATTGTAGAATATTTGCTGTATGGCCATGTATTGTGAAAATAATATTCGCGTCACAAAAATAAACATAGCATGTGACCGTTCATTTCGAAGATATTTTCGCAATGCATGGTCATGCCGTGAATATTCAAATTTTCACAAATCGGATCGAATATTAGTAGAATTATTTGCGAAATTTCACAAATTTGAATATTGCCTATGCCGCTCATCACTATACTGAAGTGATTTTTTTGTTTTCTTTAGGTCTCCAAATGGTTTAAAGGTAGCCACACACAGGTTGATTTGTCAGCGATCAAATGCAGATCGATTGCTGATCCAATCTTTCCAGGCGATTGTGGTATCCGCCATTGATCGGATCGGGAATAGATGCAACACCACCTTGGGAATCCGATTTGTGGCTGATTTGGACATGAGCTGATCTCCAAAAAGCAGATTCCACAAAATCCATCGATCGGAAAGGCTGCTGCATAGGGAGCTATGGGTCCATCAATGAACTCCGATTGCCAAATGATAAACCAAAAAACCAACATGTCGGTTTATTGTCCAATCCAATTTTTAGTGATCGATCGGTCAAAAATCGAGTGTAAAATCGCGTGTATCGAGTGTATAGCTACCTTTCGTATTGATCATGGGGGATCATCGGGTTTATATTGACTTCGAGAATTCAGGAAAATCTTAAGTATAATACTATGTCTTCTTAATTGGGAATATTCCAGATTTTTTACATCAGTACAGAACTACCCTGCATTGCCTTTGCACATGCGCATGTACGAATCTATGGCAAATATGAGGATAACAATTTGCAATAGTTTGCCAATACAAATATTGCCTATGCTGTTCATTAGTGATAGGCAATATTCGAATTCGCAATATTTCACGAATAATTCTACTAATATTCTATTCGATATTCTCGAATATTCAAGTTTATGGCCATACATTGCGAACATATGCCCACAATCGTAATCACATTACGATAACCTTCAAAATTAATGGTCGTACGTGGTATTTATTTTCGCATTGCAAATTCAAAATCACATAAGCTTCCCATTGCATAATATCTCGAATATTCAAAATTACGAATATCCGCCACCAAAATATTTGAGGATTTTCAAATAGCCGATATTCATCTAATATATTCGCAATTTGAATTTTCTAGCTCAACACTACTCCTCATCACTACTAGAGATGGTCGAATTTCATTTCGACGGTTTCGATTTCATTGCAAAGCCCCTGAGCATGGTATCATCACCAAACTTGCTGATGATGTAGAGAAGGGTTGGGGGTATACTCCAAAAAAGAAAGTATGTCTCTAACACAAATCTTTTCACAAATTAAGTTCAAAGTCAAGTAAAAATTTCGAAAATCGGAATTTCGACTTTAACTTTGAACTTAATTTATGCAAAAACTACATGTGCCATACTTTTTTCTTTCAAATGTTCCCCCAACCCTTCTCTACATGTCCAGCAATTTTGGTGATGATACCGGATACAGGGGCTTTGCAATCAGCTCACAAAGTTAGCTAGTCGAAAAATTTGACCATCCCTAATCACTACTAGGCTTAGGGAATAAATACTTCTCACATTACATCTATAACTCTTTGACGAATGTTAATATTTAGAGAACCTGTGTAACCCTTTCCATAGTTTTGTTTGTTGGTATTTCTGTTTCTGTACATGAACTATAGACAACAACAAAGCCAACCCTAAACCTGTATTCCACAGAGTTTGTACAAGAGAATACAGACATCTTCTGACTTTTGTCACTGCTATTGAGGAGATAAACCACAATATGGAAATTCTGCCCAATGTGACTCTGGCATATCATGTGTTTGATTCATGCAATCACGTAAATAAAGCTACAAAAGATGTTCTGCAGATTCTGTCTGGATATAAGAAGTTGACTCCAAATTATTCCTGTATGGAGAAGGATACTGTGGCTGGTTTCATCGGGGATCTCAGCTCTGACACCTCCATCCAAATGGCAAAACTATTGAACCTGTATGGTTACACCCAGGTAAGACCCCAATGTAGTCATATACATCAGATGTGTAGAGATGGTCGAATTTTTCGACTTGCTATCTTTGTGAGCTGATTGCAAAGCCCCTGAAAATGGTATCATCACCAAAATTGCTGGAGATGTAGAGAAGGGGTGTGGGAACATTTGAAACAAAAAGTTTTGCTCTAGCACATGGAGTTTTTGCATAAATTAAGTTCAAAGTTAAAGTCAAAATTCCAATTTTCGGAATTTTTACTTGACTTTGTACTTAATTTGTGAAAAAACTGTTTGTGTTAGAGACAAACTGTCTTTTTTGTAGTATACCCCAAACCTCCTCTACATCCCCAGCAAGTTTGGTGATGATACCATGCTCAGGGGCTTTGCAATTAAGTCGAAACCGTTGACCATCTCTACAGATGTGCACATTTGTTAAGGTGGCCATACATTTTCCAATCGATTTCCGAGCAATCGACCATCATGTGCATTGATCGATTGTTCACAAATCAAATGTGACAAGTCTTTCTTCGAACTTGATGGATTGATCGAAAGAAAGCAAAGCTTGGTCGAACAGGGAACCAACATGTTGGTAAATCCCTGTTCGATTGCCGTTACTTCAATAATCAGCCCATAGACTGTATTGCAGGCTTAGTTTGGGGGATTGGGGATGCCCACTTCGGGGCTCACCTTCAATGGTGAAATGCCCAGTCATGAAACAAGATATCCTGCTTTGACAATACTGTAGGAATGATACTTCTCCAAAAGTGTTTCTAACATCGGAGTGAATGTCCTTCTTTCATTCAAAAACTTCATGATGGCCCATAACACCAACGACATAAAACTTGCTTGTACTTCCGGTTCCGGCGCCTGATGGACTAGTCGCACTCCACAGGAGCTCCGTGCCCTTCTTCTCGCTCCTCCGGGACACGCAGCGCACACAACCCGACTGTACATCTCCTCATGCCGCGAGGGAAGCGGCCGGCCGGCATGGACCGATACCTGACTAAGGCGGCAGGTAAAGATAAACATTCGAGCAGCTCCGCGCGCAAACAGGCGGTGGCCCGCATGGCGGAACAAGATGGCGGCGGGGCGGGCAGTGATTCCTATGAATCGGAGGCGGAGGGTGAGTATCTGGCGAGCTCACAGGGCCCAGTGGACTACCAGAAACTGGCGGTAGCTATGTCGCATTCATTAAAGGGGACATTAAGGAGGCAGTAGCTGAGGCTATGGAACTGACAGTGGGCTCCATTAATGCCACATTAGCTGACCAGGATGCACGTGTTGCTGCTTTGGAGCAGGAGGTAGCTGAGCAGGCTGACACTATCATCTCGCTGGAGAAAAGACTCTCGGCACACGATGCCCTTATTGACACCATGAGGGGTAGCATTGATGACCAGGAAAACCGGTCCAGAAGGAATAATCTCCGCTTTATTGGGCTTCCGGAGTCTATCCCTGGTGGCGAGTTACACAAGATCTGTGCGGTCACTATTCCTCAGTTACTGGGGTTGAAACCGTGTAAAGTGGAGCAAGCTCATAGAGTGGGGCCGGCGCGGCCACAGGCCAAAGGGCCCAGAGCAGTAATTGCAAAGTTCTTGGACTATAATGATCGCAACAATGTCCTTCGCCTCTTTAGAGAGAAACTTCAGTTGCAGGTGGATGGCTACAAGCTCCTGGTCTTTGCAGACTTTTCAGCGGAAGTTACTAAACGTCGCAGGGCCTTTACTCCTGTCTGCCAGTCCCTTATTTCCCACGGGATGTGTTTTGCCCTGATGTATCCAGCGGTCCTCAGGATTCATGCTCCAGGAGGAAAATCGGTTGTGTTCCGTGATCCGTCAGAAGCCAAGACTTTTCTGGAGAACTTTCTTACTGGTGCAGCCTCAGACACTCCAGTCAGAGGCAGCCCTCGGGCGACGGGCTCCCCGTCCCCTCGGAGCGCGAGCCCCCGTTCTCCACCTCCCGCTTCACCCAAGGGTGTTGGATCGGATGGGTGAAGGGAGTATGGGGTGTCATCTTATGTTGTGTATCTGGTATTTCAGACTGGGGGTTGCTACTTCTGGATTGGGGACGACACTGTGTTTTCTGGTGTTCTGGGGTGGTGGGGCTGATGCAGTGCTCAAGCAAATGTACTTTCAATGTGTTTTCGGCCCCCACCTGGGTTGCAAGATGCCTGGGGCCCCCTCACTTGAGGATTCTGGGGACGTTTCGTGACACGGCTCATTGCTGAGGGGGGTGATCCAGGGTCATGGTGCCGGATTACGTTTATTTTATGTTCATTGTCTGCTGTGGGTATTATCTGTGTGTTGTCTGTGTCTTGGTTTGTCTAGTGGGTGTGTTAGCGGGATTCGCATATTTTGTATTGCTTTTAGACCGGAGGAGCAGTCGACGTGTTCTGAGCCCTTTTGATGTGGTGCCGGCTCATGGCTCTGAAGGGTCATGGGCTGCGTGTCATTGTCATTGTGTTTGAGGTAATGGATGTTCTAAGGGTTCTTTTCTGACTTTATTTTGGAGGATGGGGCGTGGGGTGGGCTTTCTGTCGGGAAGAAAGGAAGTCGTGATGCAGGGACAGGGGTTATGTATGGGGCTGCCTGGTTGGCGGCATGCTCTGGGTATTTCCTTCGTTTTTGCTGTTATAGTTGTTTTGGGGCTCGGGGTGTTGCCTGCAGTTTGGGCAGGAGTGGGAGGGGTTATGGCGGCTGATACCGCTACTTCTGGGGCGCCTGTTCCTATTGGGCGGGAGATCCACGGGGGGATCCTGCTGCAATTTTCGCCTCCATGTGACGAGACGGGAGGGTTTAGGGTGGAAGCTCAGGGACATCCATCCAGGCCTGCAGATTTAGACATCACTTTTGTAACGTTACTTTGGGTATTGATTGATCCAGGATGAGTAGGGACCTTCGTGTCATCACCTGGAATGTTAAGGGGCTTCGTTCTCCCAATAAACGTTCACGTATCCTGCGACACTTAGATAAGCTCAAGGCTGATATAGCTTTATTACAGGAGACCCACTTGAGTGATTCGGACTTTAAATTTCTGAAGAAATTCTGGATGGGGGGTGTTGTAGGAGCGGGTGCTCAGGACCGTAAAGCTGGGGTCATTACTCTGATCCGGAGATCTCTCCCCTATATGATATTACATCACACTCACGATCAGTTGGAAGGTAGGTGGTCTCTCACTAAGGTAGACATCCAGGGCACCCGCCTGGACATCCTGAATGTTTATGGGCCTAACTCTCGTAACACCGAGTTTTTCACCTCCATCTTGCCCATTTGTCTCCGACACGATGTGGCGGTCCCCCTCTTGGTGGGTGGGGATTTTAATGCGGTAGCCTGTGCCTCTGAGGATAGGAGACGGATGGGTAGGCCGGGAGGGTCCTCTTCACCTGAGTCGGCTCAGGACAGTAGTTTCCGGTTGTGGTTAGGGGCGGGGGACCTGGTGGATGTCTGGCGACACTGGCACCCCTGTGACAGGGAATTCACCCATTTCTCACATTCCCAGCAATCTTTCTCACGTATTGACTCGTTCTTCACCCCCTCATGCTACTTACATTGTTTCCGAGAGGCGACTATTGAGGATCTAGTTATCTCTGACCATGCACCGGTGGTAGTGGTGGCCAGGGGGCTAGGTGGCCCTAAGGCACCTCGGGTGTGGCGATTTCCTGCCTATTTGGCTAAGGATGACACATTCCAGGCCCACCTCAAGGGGTGGTGGCTGGAATTCTCGACGCATAATGCGGAGCATAGGGGGGATCCGGTCCTCTTTTGGGAGACGGCGAAAGCGGTTCTCCGGGGGCGGATTCTAGCCTATGCGTCCACATTGAAAAAAAATATATTACAGCGCTATACCGAGGCCAGTCTTGTAGTCAGGGAAGCATATACGGCCTATTCGCAACAGGACACCCCTGTGACGAGGGACGTCTGGCTAAAGGCTAAGCAAGTGTTTGATCACTGGGCTGAGAAATATGAACAGCATACGAGAGCGTACAGGGAGGTTGATCTGTTCCGATTTGGGAACAAGTCGGGCAATCTCTTGGCCAATCTGGCCAAGGGGAGGCAACCGCGAACGTATATCTCGGCGTTGAAAGACGCACGGGATGTGTCACAGCATCAACCTGGGCGTATAGCGGAAGTCTTGCGTGATTTCTATTCGGGTCTTTATGGGCCCCAGGTGTGCGACGTTGAGGCAGGGCGCAGATTTCTGGGGAAGGTTCAAACCCCACGTCTCTCGATGGAACAATTAGATAGTCTGAATGGCCCAGTCACTGCGCTGGAGGTGGTGAGTGTCATCAAACTGGCGGGCTCAGGTAAGGCTCCTGGCCCGTATGGTTTCTCCTCAGATTTTTACAAGGCCATGGGGTTGGAGCTGGGGGAGCCCCTGCGGGACCTTTACAATTCGGTATTGTCGTTGGGGGTGTTTCCCCCCACGGCAAATGAGGCCTATATTAGGCTCTTACCCAAACCGGGCCGGGATCCCTTGTGTCCGGGTTCTTACAGGCCGATCTCTTTGCTTAATCAGGATATCAAGATCCTGTCTAAAATTCTGGCCAACAGGCTTGCGGAGGTCCTGCCGGGGCTCGTCTTGGGCAACCAGGCAGGGTTTGTGAAGGGCAGGAGTGGCCTGAGTAACATCAGAAAGGTTCTGGCAGGGATGGAGTACTTTCGGAGGGCAAAGGGGGGGAGGGGTGCCTGGGTGCTGGTGTCCCTGGATGCGCAGAAGGCGTTCGACAACGTATCATGGTCCTGGTTGCACCAGGTGCTCCAGGCCATGGGATTTCAAGGCCATTTTTTTAACGGTACATCACGGCTATGTATGCGTCCCCTTCGGCGCGCATATATAGCTCCAGTGCGTTGTCGGCGTCGTTCCCACTTCATAGGGGCACGCGTCAGGGGTGTCCCCTCTCGCCCCTCCTGTTCAACATCTCTCTCGAACCTCTATCGAGGCTTCTCAGCGGAGGGCAGTACTTTGAGGGGTGGCAAGTCGGTAAGCAGCAGATCACGTCGGCCCTCTTTTATCCTTTTATTTCTGGGCGACCCGGATAGGAACGTGTCAGCGGTTATACGGCTCTTTGAGGAATTTGGTAGCTTTGCAGGCCTACGTATTAACTTTGAAAAGAGTGAGCTGATGTATCTGGATAGTTCTAGACGCGGGGGGTGTGGGACGGGGGGCAGTGGCCGACTGAAATGTGGGGTGTCCATGATCAAGTACCTGGGCCTATACGTCCCCAGGGACTTGTCTAACTTATACCACCAAAATTTTACTCCTATAATAGGGAAGATCCATCAGGAATTGGAGGCGTGGCATGCCCTGCCCCTTGGGGTTTTGGGTCAGTGTCACCTCCTGAAAATGATACGTTTTGCTCGGCTATTGTACCCGTTACAGACCCTTCCGTTACTCTTGAAGCACAAGGATATTCGTGCCTTGCATGCGGCATTCAGCCGCTTTATCTGGCGGGGAAAGAAGCCTAGGATAGCCTTGTCAAAGCTGCACCGACTGCCTGGTGAGCTGGGGGTCAATTTACCTGATGTGAGACTTTACAACCTAGCGGGCCTGTTTAGTTTTGCCAGAGACTGGTGGAATGAGACATCGCACCATACGGATGTTACACTGGACGCGCAGCTTGATAGCCCCTGGACCTTGAGAGGTCTTTTAAACACTCAATTCACCAGGTTGCCTCCCTTGATTAAACGGTCGGCCTATTTGCGAGATACAGTGGTGGCCCTACGGGAAGCGAGAAAACTGGTGGGTCTCTCGGGGTCGGTGTCGCCGGGTATGCCATTGTCCTCCTCCCCGGGCTTTGAGCCGGGTAGGCTCTACGCGGTATTTAGGGATTGGGCAGCTCGTCAGATCGTCCACGTTCAGGACTTGGTGTCTGATCAGGGGGATCTCTTATCTTTTCAACAGGTAAGAAACAGATTCGGGCTCCCACCGACGCATTTCCTCCCCTACATGCAGGTGAGGCACTTCGTCCAAACAGTAGTTGGCCCGGCCTTAAAGTTTCCCCCTCACACCAGAATTAATAAGCTTTTTGAGCTTAAGGATTCCTTTCGCTCTCAGTCACATCTGTACTGGTGGATCCGCATGAGCAGGGAGGTGTCTCCACAGGTTGACTCCCACGTCCAGAAATGGGCGACCGCATTCCAGTGCCCTGCAGAGGAGATGGAGGATAAGCTGGGAGCAGGGTGGCGTAGTGTGAGGAAGGCCATTGTTAGTGAATCATGGAGGGAAATTTACTTTAAGACAGCGCATAGGGCGTATGCAGGTTTACGTTTCCCTCCTGGCAACCCGGATCCGGGGTGGATAGGAC
>CM070032.1:235035606-235059622 GCA_036250615.1 Ptychadena robeensis | reverse complement strand
AGAGGGGGGGGGGACGCTGTTTGGGTTCCATCCTCTTCATGGCATATCAGACCCAATGTTAAAAGGAGGGGGACCCCATGCTTTTTTTTAGGTAGCACAACATAAACCAAGAAATTAAATGATAGCTGTGCACATACAAGTTTAGATATATATGCAAAGTTACATCCTTTCTTGTACAGGGAGAATGCATTGTGAAAACGTTAAAATAACATACCCATGAGATGGTAGAATTATTTTGACTTTGTGAGTTGATTGCAAAGCCCCTGAACATGGTATCGTCACCCAAATTTCTGGACTGTTCTAGCATATGTAGTTTTGCATACATTTAAACTTGGCTTTGAACATAATTTATGCAAAACGATCTTTGTAAGAGAAATACTCTCATGTCTGTCGTGTACCCTGGTCCCTTTTCTACATCTCCAGCAAGTTTGGCAATGATGCCATGCTCAGGGGATTTACAATTAACTCACCTAGTAAGGTTTAAAAAAAAATTCTCTAGTGCCCAATGCATTCCCTATGGATGGGTTATCGCATCCATGTTACGTTAGTGATCCATTGTGCTTTTTGCACACGATTTCCTGCGTAATAAAAAAAAAAACCTCAACAGAACAATAATGCAATGTGGAAACAGTGAGTTGAAAAGTCTCCCAACATAATAACATAATCAAAATTGTAAGTATAAATTCATATTTCTTTCATATCTAACCTAATAATAGTTACTGTATAGGTATAGTACAAGAGCAGGGTAAAATACAGTCCAGTATACCTTATTTTTCAGCCTATAAGACACACCGGACCATAAGATTCACCCAATGTTTTGGAGAGAAAATTAGGGAAAAAAACAGAGACACAGCCATTCAGATATCAAGTGAATATACAGCATGTTCCAGCAAAGTAGGCCGGACTGGACCATGCAGTATTCACTTTATATACCTCAAGCCAAAAGACCAGTGCCAGGAGAGGTCTCCGCAGCAGGGCTTAAACTTTAGCATGTGTCTATACACTGGCAGTACTCATTCTCTGAACACACTGACCAACTTATGGAGAGACACATTTTACAATCTGGCAGTGAACCACTTACCCACAAACAGCTATTTGCATATGGGAGGGGATATGATTCTGTGTCACAAAATGTATGTATTGCAATGCAGAATGTTAATGTAAATACTAGAGATGGTTTAATTATAAAAATTTGACCATTTCAATAATTTTGAGCCCCTAAACACGCTATCATCACCAAACGATGTAGAAATGTAGAGAAGGGTTGGGGGTATACTACAAAAAAGAAAGTATGTCTCTAACACAAATAGTTTTCTCACAAATTAAGTTCAAAGTCAAGTCAAAATTTCGAAAATCTATATTTCGACCTTAACTTTGAACCTAATTTATGCAAAAACTCCATGTGCTAGAGCAAAACTTTTAACTTGCAATCAGCTCACAAAGTTAGCAAGGCGAAAAATTCTACCATCTCATGCTATTTAATTGTACAATGTGTCTCTCCGTAAGTTGGTCAGAGTGTTAAAGCGGAAGTAAACTCAAAAAAAAAATCCCCCACATACATGACTACGGAAATATTACACACCTGTCAAGCCCCCCAAGTACAATCTGTGAGAACTCGCTACACAGAGAAAAAAAATAGGTACGTACAATCTCACTTCCTCATTCCCTAAGGCACCATCTAAGTACTGGCACTCTGATCTACTTCCGCCCATTATGTTGGACATTACTAAGGTAGCCCTCCCTGCAGACATATTTTACCAATCCCAAAGGTTTGTATGGAGGACAGTTCTGGTCTTCCAGAGAAGGAGTAAAGTGAAGGAGGACACTGCTAGGCAAACAGGAGAGATTGAGACTTGAAGTGGGTGGTTGAAGGGGTTCAGTTGCAGGTGATATGGGGGACGGATTGGGGGGGGCGGGGGAATGGATTGGTAGGCTGAGGTTATAAAATATCTTATTAACTCCTATGCTGCCAGTCACAGCAATGTTCTCTACACTTCCTCCACAATAATCACAGATGACACTTCCAGTCGGGGAAGGTTCGCTTCATCCAGATCATGGTATATGGAGGATGAGGACAGGACATGAATGGGTAATGGGGTAATATAAAATATCTTATTACTTCCTCTGCTGCGTCCAGCAATGTCTCCTCTACAGGTCCTCACATCATTCACACCAAGATGGACACGTCCATGAACTCCGAAGAGAGAGGGGAGGGGGACGGGGAGGGAGGAGCACACAGCCCACAGCACAACGCTGTGATAGTGACGTCAACAGAGGCACAGCATGCATTATGGGGCCCTGATGCTTTCCCGGCCAGTATCAGCTCTAACAAGTGACCTCGGCGCCGCGGCTCACGTCACAGCAGGGTTGTGCTACCTCGAAAAATGTCTTTCCTCGCTTTAAGATTTATTTTTTTCGCTTGGACAGGTGAGTGCCCGAATCTATTGCGCAGGCCTGCTGATGATAGTGCAAAGGGACCTACAAACGTGTTAGGTCCGTTTAAGGTATGGGTAGAGATGAGTCTGAAATTATTTTTTCAGATATTCAGACGATTTGTAGTTAATTGCGGAGCCCCTGGGAACATGGTTCATCACCAAACTTGAGTGTGGAGATGTAGAGAAGGGTTGGGGGGAACATTAGGAAGGGGGGGGGGAAATAGTTTTTTCATAAATTAAGTTCAAAGTCAAGTCAAAATGTCAGAAATTTGACTTCGAACTTAATTTATTCAAAAACTATTTGTGTTAGAGACATACTATTTTCTGTCAAATGTTCCCCCAACCCTTTTCTATATCTCCAGCAAGTTTGGTGATGATTGCAATCAGCTCTGAAAGTTAGCAAGTCGAATATTTCGTGCAACTCTATGGGTACTGCTAGTGCTAATGCAGATAAGATCTCTTCCCAGGATGGTAAGAACTAAAAAAAAATTTTGTTTTACATATTTTTGAACCATAAGGCGCAGGGACACTTTCCAATTGATTTTAATGGAAAGAATGTGCGTCTTTTATGGCAAAATATTTAATGACATGAAGTTAAATCAGTTACTCTACTTACCTTTGGATATCCATATACACTAAGTACTTGTGCCATCACAAAATTGTCTCCAACAAACCCAGCAACCTCGCCATATTTTGAGCAGGAAAAGTTAGGGGCTTCCTTTTCATTCCCAGACAGGATATGTAGAACGTTATACACGGTGTGCGTCAGATCTCCACAAGAGTCATAGATGTGATAACCCAGAGTAAGGTTGGGGAGAAGCTTTGTATTACTGTTGATCTCCTCAATGGCGAAGATAAATGACAGCAGTTCGGCATAATTTTTTACATTAGGTCTGCAAAGTGTGTTTCAAAATTTCAGAAAGTTTATTTGACCTGTTGTCCACAAAAAGACGGCTCATCGATAGTAGAGATGCTCGAAATATTCGACTTGCTAACTTTCAGAGCTGATTGTTAAGCCCCTGAACATGGTATAATCACCAACCTTGCTGGAGATATAGAGAAGGGTTGGGGGAACATTTGACAGAAAAAAGTATGGCTCTAACACAAATAGTCTTTGAATAAATTAAGTTCAAAATTAAAGTCGAATTTCCGAATTTTCGACATTTTGACTTGACTTTGAACTTAATTTGGAGATGATACCATGTTCAGGGGCTTTTCAATTAACTCGAAATCGTCGAATATCTGAAAAATTATTTGATCATCTCTAATCGATAGATACATAAACTGGGCGAACTCACAGATTCAAATACCAGGCAGCATACAAATGTTATGTTTATCTCTGATCTCTGGGTCATGCTTGTATACGCTTTTTAGGGGGGAATGATAATTACCCGTGGACTTTTGCCTGGTAATGATCATATGTAGACAAACAGTAACAAGGATGCAAGGTGCACAACCTAGTACAACAAAGTAACTGTAAATGGTTAAATAATATGAAATTGAAATATGAAACAAAAGACAAAATACTCACATTAAAGGAGGTTTACAAGGATTGATTTCTCAGGCCCATGTGCTTTCCAGGAAGACCTCACTTCCTGGTTGGGGATGAGATCACTTCCTGCTTACAGATGCTGGAGGGCTCAACAGGAACAATGGGTTGCGTTTTGAGCGGACGCTCTTTTACAACCATAGGCTATGGTTGCACATGACCAATCCTTGTAAAGCTCCTTTAATGTAAGTATTCTGTCTTTTGTTTAATTTTATTTCATATCATTTAACCATTTACAGTACCTTACTTTGTTGTACTAGGTTGTGCGCATTGTGTCCTTGTTCCTATTTGTCTGTTACAGGGGCCACACTCCCCCATTTTGAGAGCTGCACACCTACACACAACTTAAAATCTCCCCCCTCATACTGATCCAATTTTACTCTGTGCCCAGGCCCCATACACCCATTTAGGGCCTTCCTAGACATGTCACTGTCACTGTAACTGTGTAATCACAGCTGACAGTCATGCACAACTATCTATTATCTTGCTATGATCATATGTAGAGAATGTGGAGAGGAACTGTCCAATTGCCCTCTACCTAATAATATTTATTGCCAAAGGCTGGTTGAGGTGAATCTACATCAAGATAAAGGAGGGCCATGGACTTGTTCGACAAGGCTTCTCACAGATAGCAAGCTGAACACAAATCCTAACTAGAGATGCTCGAATTTTTCGACTTGCTAACTTTCAGAGCTGATTGCAAAGCCCCTGAACATGGTATCATCACTAAACTTGCTGGAGATGTAGAGAAGGGATGGAGGAACATTTGACAGAAAAATTTATGTCTCTAACACAAAAAGTTTTTGAATAAATTAAGTTCAAAATTAAAGTCGAATTTTCGACATTTTGACTTGACTTTGAACTTAATTTGTGCAAAAACTATTTGTGTTAGAGACATACATTTTTCTTTCAAATGTTCCCCCAACCCTTCTCTACATCTCCAGCAAGTTTGGTGATGACACCATGTTCAGGGGCTTTGCAATTAACTCGAAATTGTCGAATTTCTGAAAAAAAATTCAACCATCTCTACTGTGTGCTCCACAAACCTTAAACTGTAAAGCTAAGGTCATACTGCCACTTTCAGAGTGGCTGCAACCTGGCCATAACTACACCAGTAACTAGTGATGGCCAAACATCGGCTGCGTCCGTTCGCAAACAGGCCGATCATTAGAAATTTTAGATTAAATCATTAGAAATTTTCTCAAAATTTTTACTAGGTTATGTGGGAGTTCATTGAAAATAGTCTTGAATGCGAAAATTCGAATAGCAAAAAGTGCCGATTTTTGCATTAAGTAATAATGACAGAAGACTTTGAATTTAAGAATTTACTTTGGAGAATAATTTGCGAAATGTCACAAATTCATCATTAATTGCTAAAGCCTACGAACACAAAATTGTCATCAAACTTGCTGCAAATGTAAAGGGCGTCAGGGGCTTTAAAATGAACTGTCAAAACTAAAAAGAAAACATATTGGACCATCTCTATTTGATTCATATGTTTTTTTGGGTTACGCTATTAATGGTTGTAATACAGTCGGACTACTGAAGAACTGCAGTCTACCACAGAACCTTTGTTTTCCAGAAATTACAATTTTAATTCAACAGATTCGAACAATTTAAAGACCAGATTATTTAGGAAATCCTGTACTGAGGAAACATCAATACTCACATTTGGCACATGAACCTTGGTGAAAAAAGTTTATATGTGGGAACGTCACGGATCTGCCAGTTCACAGAGAACAATCCTCCTACAATGATGTCTCCTTCCTGGTAATATTTATATTCAAACGGAGGTTTGGTGGCAGTGAGTCTGCATGACGATGATGAGGGTGATGTCCTGGTCCTTTCTCCACAAGATGATGTACACAGAGAGATCAGGTAGAATGCCGTATATGACACAATGACTGCAGAACCATACATGATGCTGACAAGGATTTCTCTTCCCATAGACAGCTCAGTGCCAGGAGAGCTTCCACACTCGGGTTTATAAAGCTAAGATATGAACAATTTTCAGCAGCAACGTCACCAAGATAATTCAAGAACTCTAAAAATTATGTATTTTCTAAAACTGGTTTGTTGCTCAAGCTAAGATTTACCTTTTATTAAATAGCTTTTTCTCTAATATATTTATTATTATTTTGAACTTTCACCACCGAAAACTATTTAATTGTATAATTTCTGATGTCCTTAATGGAAAACAATAGGTCAAACTTTAACAGTGCTTTACACCCATGCCACAAGGGGGTCTACCATGGTTATTAGCCTCCCTGCTTCATGAGGCCATCTTCTCATCTTTTCCACCTAATCAACGGTACATACCTCTTTCTCCTCCAAGATTTGACCTCATCCTTTCTCTTGTGGAGCCTTCTCCATAGCCTTCCACCGTGTCAACTCAAATAAGGGCTTTAGCTCCTTGCTCACAGATGGGCTTTAGAGCAGTGACCACTTTTTTTTTCAGCTTCGGAATTGGGTTCCTTCTTAGGAACGTCTCTTGGCTCACTTTGATCACCTCTACATAAGTAACAACTCTTTTTTTCTGGATTATTCCATTTTGGTAAAAAGAAGCAATTACCCAATAATTCGTTACTCCTCACGAACACTAAAAAACCACATACCATATTTTTCGAACTATAAGACGCACCTGACCATAAGATGCTCTCAGTTTTAAAAACAGGAAAACCAGAAAAAAACATTTGAACTGTCAATTGGGGAAAATCCCCTGCAGTACCCAATTTCAGCCAAAAAAATTGTGTCACTAGAGAGCAGACTTCACTTCATCTCATCTTCCTCACACACGGGGAAGAGGAGGGGGGCTGCGGGGGAAGCTGCAGTCATGTCTCCCCTTTAGGCTCACACACAGGCAGACATAGATGGAAGCTGCTGCATCTTTCATCTACCTGTCTCTGATGTATTATACACTACAGTTAAGATGGTAAATCCAGCCATAGGCCGATCTCTGATCTGACAGCTGCTCCAGCTGATCTTTTTTCCGGGAGAGCTGGCGGGGAGCCAAGACTCGACCACACGTGTATTTGGACCGTAAGACGCAGGCACTTTTTCATCCTGATCCTGGGGGGCGAAAACGTGTGTCTTATAGTCCAAAAAATACAGTACTCTAAGGACCAATATACTACATTTGTTTTAGCATATAACGTTTATTATACCTTGACATTTCAAATATAGTCTTTTTTTTTAATTATTTTTACATCCATGGATGAGACACCATTTCTGAATATTGTAAAGAAATTACAGAAAAATGTCTCCATGGATCCCTTCCTTCAATCATAGGGGTTTCCCACCACCTCCTGTCCTTTCCTCCACGCCCTCCTCCCCTCTCCCCTGATCTGTTTTCTCTTGCTTGCATTTGCTCCTCCTCTCTCCCCCTTTTTCTCTCTTCCTTTGTAGCTTTTTTGAGTTTTTTATTGTTATTGTACCCAGAGTTTGGGTTGTTTTGCATACACTATTTACGTGTGCTCTTACAACCCAGGCATGTGTCCCAGGCGGAACCCGTCACCCGGGCGCAACCATGCGCCCCCCCCATGCCGCACCAGCAGCGGATACACCTAGGTGGGCAGACTAAATGGTGGGATCTTGAATACCCCCATGGTCTGCCTGGGGAGGATTTATTATCCACGGACTTGTGTGCCATTTGGTGGTTGGCTTCCTGGGGGTTGTTGCTGCCCATGCAATCGTCTCCAGCTCCCAGCTGACTATCATGTCCCGGTGATTGAAGGTGAATATTAGGGGTGGGACCCATCTGTGAGTTGTGGAGGCCTTTGGAGATGGTATAAGTGTGAGAGGTCCTGCAAGGACATTGTAAGTACTTCGGTTTACAGTTTTACCCATTCCTCTGTTTCACTTGTACCCCTCTGTGGGGCCATCGATTTTGTATACACATTTTTCTAGGATACAATATTTTTCTGCTCTACTTGATATCAGCACATTGCCAAGCTGCACTAGCAAGCCCACTAGGTACATACTGCTGTAAAATGTTGTACCCCCATCTCCCTGATCCATCTGCTTTGGTTCTCACGACTTACTTCTGTTGTCTCTCCCCCCACCACCACCTTACTAGTGAGTCAGAAACCACCATTTCCATCTGGGTCTTTTGTTTTTTCCCCCTCCTCCATCAGGGTAGGTGCTCAGGCACCCCCAGGGGAATATTGGGCCAATAGGCATGTGACCTGGCTTGCTTTAGGTGGAGATCCGCTACCCGTGGTGCAACCTCCTGCCCTCTCTATGTGACCGGTGACATTACCTCCTGGGACTCACCCGGTAAGTGCATCGTTTCCTAGCTAATATATATGTTAGATCTTTCTGATGTGCAACTTGATTAATTATAACTCTGATGTTGTTCACTGTTGTGGGCAGAATGAGTCACCACAATAGTTTGATTAACAAGCTAAGAGGTGCTTAGACTTACACATTTTGACTATGGTGTGCCTAAATTATTATCCAATCGATGTATCTGTTTAACTAATTGAATGGCTGCTATGTAACCACTATTTGTCATTTTATATGCATTTTATATCTACTTACTGATTTGGGTTTCAGCCACATCCGGTTCACTTGGATGTCGTGAAGCACGAGATTAGAGCTTTAACACTGGGACAAATGTATGCATATCTGTTTTTAAGTAGGCTATGTTAGTGGTACACGATCTAGGAAGATGCCCATGTTTGTTTTAATTGGGCACCACCTACATGGAGCTATTACCATGGGAGCTTTTGAATGGTTTATTGATTATTGTATTATGTTGTAGATCAATTCCTCCCTGATGAAGCCCAAGTGGGTAAAACATGTTGGAGGTGGGACTACAGCCAATTCAGCGCAGTATATGAGTATACCGCACATATTCAATGTTTAATGTAAATTGGGGTCATCTACAGATGTGTGTTCGTGGCTCTGATCAATAACACTGTCTTATCAAATGTTTAATAATTATTTAATAAAGTTTGTAATATTTTATTCAATTGGTAGATCTAAGTGCCTCAAAAACCCAATTACTCAGGTAGACCCCAAGGACAGGTAATTATTTCCCCCTGGACTCCAGGGGAGTAGCCCCTTTTATATTAGAACAGCAACAACAGTAAGAACTGGATCCCCAATATTGACTAAAGGCAACCTGATATGCCATAGAAAGGAAGTCCAAATGCCACCCAAGCTGCTTACATAGATACATTTAACACAGATGTATAAATACAGTGCATCTGGAAAGTATTCACCGTGCATCACCCCCCAAAAAAACAAGGATTTCAAAGGAATTGTCTGTAGACCTCTGAGACAGGATTATCTTGAGGCACAAATATGGGAAAGATTACAGAAAAATGTATGCTGTGTTGAAGGTCCCAATGAGCACAGTGGCCTCTATCATCCGATGAAGAAGCTCCAAACCACCACCACTTCCTAGAGCTGACTGGACATCTAAACAGAGCAACCAGGACAGAAAAGCCTAGTTATGTGGTCAGAGCTCCAGTGGTCCTCTGTGGAGAGAGCAGACCCTTCCAGAAGCACAACCATCTCTGCAGCAATCCACCAATCAGGCCTGTATGGTAGAGTGGCCAGATAGAGATAGAAGGCACTCCTTAGTAAAAGGCACATGGCAGCCCGTCTGGAGTTTGCCAAAAGGCACCTGAAGGACAAACAAGATTCTCCAGTCTGACGAAGCAAGGATTGAACTGTTTGGTAGAAATGCCAGGCACCTCTCATCACCAGGCCAATACCATCCCTACAGTGAAGCATGGTGGTGGCAGCATCATGCTTTGGGGATGTTTTTCAGCTACAGGAACTGGGAGACTAGTCAGTATAAAGTGAAAGATGATGTACAGAGGCATGCTGGATGAAAATCTGTCCAGATACCATCCCTACAGTGAAGCATGGTGGTGGCAGCATCATGCTGTGGGGATGTTTTTCAGCTACAGGAACTGGGAGACTAGTCAGTATAAAGTGAAAGATGATGTACAGAGACAGATGAAAACCTGCTCCAGAGCGCTCTTAAACTACGACCATCTTTCAGCAGGACAACGACTCTAAGCAGATAGCCAAGATATCAAAGGAGTGGCTTCAGGACCATTCTGTGAATGTCCCTGAGTGGCCCAGCCAGAGCCCAGACTGGGATTCAATAGAACATCTCTAGAAAGATCCTAAAATGGCTGTACCGATGCTTACCATCCAACCTGATGGAGCTTGAGATCAGATGCAAAGAGAAATGGAAAAAACTGGCCAAGGATAAGTGTGCCAAGCTTGTGTACTTATATATTTAGAATTTGAATACTGAAGAATTTGTATTTTTCCCCAATAAAAACATGAATAGAGATGGTGAATCAGAGGCTGAAATGTTGACTAGGGAAAATCGAAAAAGAAATGATGACTTTTCCACTGAAATTTCACAAGGTTGAATATTGACAGGACCATTACAATTTTGTGTTGAGAAAATGTAAAAATCGCCTGCATTTGAAAATAAAAAGTTGATTTTGATTTGCCATGCCGATATTCACAAGTGTTGCTTGTGAATATCAGCATTGTATATTTTATTTGAAACTTCGCGTTGTGGGAACATTTTGAAAAAACTAAGTTTTACTTTAGCATGTGTAGTTTGTGTATAAATCAGGTTCAAAGTTAAAGTCGAAATTTTGAACAGAATTTATGAAAAAACTATTTGTGTTAGAGCAATGCTTTCTTTTTTTTTTTGTATTATACCCCCAACCTTTCTCTACATCTCCAGTCAGTTTGGTAATTATACCATGCTCAGGGGCTTTGCAATTAACTCACAAAGTTAAACTGGTCGAATTTTCAAAAAATAAATTCACCATCTATACTCATCACTTGGGGCAGGGGTCATTTGGGTAGTTTGTGTTGTGATAATGATATCAAAGGAGTAAACACAGGTGTTGACAATAAAGGGCTTCAACCAACCACTAATCATGACTAAATGAGTTTTGGGTTATCACAACTTCTGCCAGGGTGTGTAAACTTATCAGCACAACTGTAGTGTGGATGAGCTATCCTTCATTTTCTGGATTACCCGTTACAATACTGAACCTATAACATCGATGATATAACTCACAGGCACATTAGGTCATACAAACACAAGAACTTTTTAAATATTACATTTTTGCATTGCCTAAAATCATATGAAAGGTTCCCAATACTCGGTGTACTTGAATGTTTTAATTTCTATTCAAATTATTATTACTATTATTAATATTGTTATTAAACCTCCCTGGCATTAGGGGCTTTACGCGCCAGAAAAGTCATCATACGAGCGATTAGAGATGCTCAAATTTTTTGACTTGCTAATTCAGAGCTGATTGCAAAGCCCCTGAACATGGTATCATCACCAAACTTGCTGGAGATATAGAAAAGGGTTAGGGGGATATTTGACAGAAAAAAGTATGTCTCTAACACAAATAGTTTTTGAATAAATTAAGTTCAAATTTAAAGTCGAATTTCCGAATTTTCCAAACTTTTGACATTTTGACTTGACTTTGAACTATTTGTGTTAGAGACATACTTTTTTCTTTCAAATGTTCCCTCAACCCTTCTCTACACCTCCAGCAAGTTTGGTGATGATACCATCTCAGGGGCTTTGCAATTACCTCGAAATCGTCGAATATCTGAAAAAAACTTTGATCATCTCTACGAGTGATCACAGTGTACTCCACTGTGATTCCCCGCCCTCCCTCCATCTCTATATACATTGCTGGTGTCATCGAGGTGCCAGCTATGTGGGCCGTGGACAGAGACGCCACCTCCATTAACATGGAGGTCTATGGGGCTGAAAGCAATCAATGAGCCCACATTGAGGCAGAATCGTGTGGGCTTGTAAAACGGCAGTGGGTGCCCAATCCCAGTGTGGGCACAATTTGTGTTATGAACAAACTGTGCATGTTATGGCTTCGGTTAAAACCCCAAGGAGGTTGATTTTATTATCTTCATTTCGATTCTTTTACATTGTTGAATTTGACAATTACTTAAAATTATTATTAATCATTAATATTACTTAAGATTTTACCAAGACAGTTTAATTTAGTTTAAAATAATAAATAATATTAATAAAAAAAACTTAAATAGGTTTAATAGTTTATTGGTAATATGTTTTTCTTTTACTGGTTTAATATGCAAAATTCCAGTAGTAAATGTGGTATGAGAAATGTTTTCTGTGCATTTTTTTATTGAGACTTTGATTTCCAATATATCCCCATTGTAAAGAATCATTATGATCGGCTAATAGAAGAGAATTGTATAAGCAGCCATCAAACTACGTTCTCCCTTCCATCTTCCCACTCCCCCTCCCATCATCTATTCACTTGGCTGGATCTACATGAATACATAGAAGACATTGGGACTGGACTTCAAAGTTACACAGAAGTCACAGCTATAAAAACATTTATTGCACTTCACATGATAGAATTGTATCAGCAGCTGCCATACTGCGCTCCCCCTCCCATCATCCTGAGCTTTTCACCTGGCCAAATCTATGAATACACAGGGAACTCTGGGACTGGACTAATTATACAGGAGTCACTTTAATGAAAAAGTTAACTTTTTTAAAAGATTGTGAGACTGCTCTCCCCCTCCCATCATCCTCGCTCCCCCTCCCATTGTCCTAACTTTCTTACCTGGCTAAATCTATCAATACATGACCACATAATTACACAAGAGGGATTCTTTTACCTATACTATACTTTTTAGAAGAGTATTGCATCAGCAGCTTCCCCTCCCATCTTCCTCGCTCCCCCTCCCATCACCTGGATAAATCTATCAATACATAGGGGAGATTCGGAACTGACTTCATAATTACACAGAAGTCACTTTATTTTAAAAAAAGCTTCATAGAAGTAAGTTGCATCAGCCGTCAGAATCCGCCTCCCATCATCCTCGCTCACCCTCCCATACTCCTCGCTCCCCCTCCCATCATCCACACCTGACCACCTGTCTAAATCCATCAATACATTCATGTACTGTATCTGCTTGTTTGTACTTCTGTTCCTATTTCACCATCAATCCCAGGAAAGAGAATCTCCGGGGGAGTCACCAGATGAATGGAGATCTCATTGTAGGAACAAAGTCTTTGTTACTTCACTGAACTTTAGAATAGTAAGAATGTTATTATAGAATCATTCCATACGCTCATGTAATGACACAGAGCAGTCACACAATATGTCTTCTGTATGTCAGAGCCATTGTGATACACAAAGACATTCACAGAATACAAGAGCCGAGTGACACATAACCTAACCTGTATACAAACACTTCAATAAGTATCTGAATAATAAACAACAACATGAACCCTAAACTGGAAATTTCCCCATGTACAAAAAACATAGATTAGTCAATACATAAAATCTCTGGATACATAATACCAGTCAAAGGTTTAAACACATCTACTCTTTAATTTTATTTTTATTGTGGTGTAATTTAAGACACATGAATCTATAAAGGGACAAATATGGAATTATGTAATAAAAAAAGTGATGATAAAATGTGATAATAAAAAAAAGTTGAGTGAAGAAAATTGGATTTGGTTTAGGACTGAACTCCAGGTAACTCTACATGGAACATTGCTGTAGTATGTACCCCTGACCCTGATTCCACCAGAACTCCATGTACAGGAGATCCTATTCTGCAGGTTTACTGTTAAAAGTTATACATTACTGTAATACATGTCTCTGTGACAATAACTCCTTTTTTTTAAAGCATAAGTAAAAAAAAGAAATGTAAATACAAATACATAGATAATGTCAATAAATTATAGGAAGGTCCCAAACCTTATACCATATTTATTCATGTTCGTGTCTCCGCCCCGCAAATTTCACCGTTCGGAAACATCCAATGGATGGGCAGCTAACTGCTATGCCAGCAGCCAGTGCAGTAGAATAAAATGACTGTACCCAGCTTAAAGTCCAAGTTAGCTGGCCAGCGCAGGACAAGACTGGCCAGTGTGAACAGTATGTCATTGGATTGCAGAAGATAATGGTCTTCCACTTTTCCACCAGGTCCACGCTGCGTAGCCAAGAGCCTGGTAAAGCAATTACTTCCTCCTACCATGTTGAGGCGTGCCAAACCAGTGATCCCACACTCGGATATGCTGAGGAGCTCTTTACACCGCCACAATTACATTTGGCCCTAACACCCAGCATGCTGGCAGAGGGACCTAAGATATTATGTCCTGATTGCCAATGTCTTGAGCCTTCACAGTCCCAAGAAGATGACAGTGGGGATCAGAAATCATTAAACACAGTTGCTGAACACTCATGTTACATTTATGTCAATTAAGGAGGATGATCAGATTGGTGTTTTTTAGGGAAAGCGCATACGACAAAAGAGTGTTAGTTTGCAACCTGTGCAGTACCAAAATGAGCCGGGGTGTAAACACTAGCAACCTCACCACCACTAGCATGATCCACCACATGGCATCCAAACCCCCTAATAAGTGGGCAGAACGCTTGGGTCCACAGTCTGCCTGTCACACCACTGCCACCTCCTCCTGTATTGTAGGCACTGCTGGCCAATCCCCTGTCAAAGGTGCTGCCCCAGGTGCCCCAATCCCTGCAAATGCACCAGCAGCATCTTCACCCACTTCCCTGTCCCAGCGCAGCATCCAAATACCAATTACAGAGGCATTTGAGTGCAAACCCAAATTCCCACCAACCCACCATCAGGCCATAGCCCTAAATGCACAACTTTCTAAGTTGCTGGCCATTGAAATGTTGCCATTTAGACTTGTGGAGACTGAGGCATTCCTCAGCTTCATGTCAACAGCCATTCCTAGATACGCAGTTCCCAGCCACCACTTTTTTCCCAGTGTGCCATGCCAGCTTTACACCAGCATGTGTCACAAAACATCACCCGTGCCCTGACCAACGCAGTAACTGGGAAGGTCCCCCTCACCACGGACACATGGACAAGTGCTGGTCCAGCACTTGTCCATGTGTCCGTGGTGAGGTGGACCTTCCCAGTTACTGCGTTGGTCAGGGCACGGGTGATGTTTAGTAATTAATTCACATTGCACCAGCAGCATCTACGTCCACTTCTTCTCCACTTCCACCTCAAACATCAGTCCACCGTCACTCACTAGTTATCAGTGTAACCATCCCTCTGCTGTGTATACTGAAACAATCACTGCTCACAATTCAGAACGATGCTCCTATGGGGGGAGGACCTATTCGTTTAGCAAGCTTCACACTGTTACCTAGTAGACCATTACCTAATTTACTCTGGACTATTTTTTACTGGTATCTACTCAGTTACCCTGTTTACTTATGATCGCTTTCTAGGGGTGTATACAGGTCTTTTAGACCTGGAGGCTCCCTGTTCTCTGGACTCACCCCCGGCGCCGCCTGCTTCTCCTTATTCCACTATGGTACCATACTCAATAAATACCCTTCATTCATTTGTTACCCCCTGATGAAGTCGAACTATGTTGGGGTGGCTTGACGTTTATTAGTGACATCTATCCCATCATCACCAGCTTCACCATCTTTATGGCCAGATTTTTGAGGACAATCCCTGGCGATCCAGTAGGCCTCATATCAATATTCATCACCGTACCTTAATTGGAATACCACTATTGTTTTTATGGACATTAAACAACTTATACATCTTTTTTAATTATGATCATTATTTCTGTTATTTCTATGTGACCGATCTACATTGAAACCATGAAAGTCCCCTAGCCTCTGCTAACACCAGAGGATATTCTCGCTCAGGGGTGGTGTTTTATCCCTACACCCTGGGTACGTCTCTATATTTAATTCTGGGATGTTGGTTTCCTACAATGTGCTGGAAGCATATTTATTATTTCACCATCACTCACTAGTTACCAGTGTAACCATCCCTCTGCTGTGTATACTGAAACAATCACTGCTCACAATTCAGAACGATGCTCTGAATTTGTCAGAAGAGGAGATGACACAGGGTGATAGCGATACCACCCACACTTTGGCTTCAGAGCTCAACTTGGAGCATGAAGAGGAGGAGGAGCTGCTGGAGGCTGTTGCCTTTGGTACAGAGGGTAGTAGTGCCCATGTTAGTTTAATTCCCTCAGTTCAGAGTGGATGGTAGGAGGAGGAGATGGAGAGTCATTCAGAGGTCGACTTTGACATCTTGCCTGTTGGTACTTTGCCGCACATGGCTGAGTTCATGTTAGGCTGCCTTTCCCGTGACCCTTGCATTGTACGCATTATAGCTAATACGCATTACTGGGTGTTCACACTGCTCGACCCCCACAAAGAGAACCTCTCCTCTCTCATTCCTGTGGTGGAGAGCACGAGTAAAATGGTGCAGTACTAGACAGTACTTGTGGAGAGGTTGCTCCAAAGTTTTCCGTCTGACAACGCAGCCGGCAAAGTTTGTACTCCACACGGGGACAAGGGGAACCCATTGCAGTTCTAACAAGGGCAGGGCAACATTGCCCAAGGCATGGGACAGTTTCATGACACCCCGCCAGCAACTTCACCCAGAAGCGTGTTCCAGTGTTACAAGGAGGGAGAAATATTGGAAGATGGTGAAGGAATACATAGCAGACTGTGTCACCGTCTTTAATGTTCCCTCGGTGCCTTAAAACTACTGGGTGTCCAAGCTGGGCACGTGGCATGAACTTGCGCTCTACGCCTTGGAGATGCTGGCCTGCCCTGCCTTAAGTGTTTTATCTAAGCGTGTATTCAGTGCTACTGGTGTCATTATAAGGGATAAGCATATCCGCTTGTTCACTAGTGACAATGCTGACAGGTTGACATAAAAATGAACAAGGCCTGGATTGCTCCAGATTTCTCCACTCCACCACAGGAGAGCTGAGCTAATAAGTGCAATATCTTTTTTTAATGAATTTCAAAATGCACCACACAAAGTATGTGGTTGACTCTTATTTTCTCCATTCTTTCAAAGTGTTAATATTTCACAGGACTAAATTTTTGGGTCATAGGGTCGGTTAAAAATATTTTATAGGGTACACTCAACAGCGTGTACTCTTATCAATGTTTGAGAGCTTCAACTCACCGACAGGCCATGCCATCCAATTTTTCAGAGGGTCAGCTCACTGGCAGACCATGCTTATCATGGTTTGAGAGTGTCAGCTCACCGGCAGACCATGCCATCCAATTTATGAAAGCTTTAGCTCTCCTCAAGACCCTGCCAATCAATGTTTGAGAGCGTCAGCTCACCGGCAGACCATGCCATCCAAACTTTGAGATCATCAGATCACCCGCAGACCATGCCAATCAATGTTTGAGAGTGTCAGCTCACCTGCATGCAGTGGCATGTAATGTTACAGCATCAGCTCAACCTCTGGCTTTGGTGTATGATGTTTTACAGCATCAGCTCAACCTCTGGCTTTGGTGTATGATGTTTTACAGCATCAACTAAACTTTAGCCACTGCCTTTTAGTATTTTCGAGCCTCAGCTCAACTGCAGTCACTGGCATTTAATGTTTTAGAGCTTAATTGTTCCTATAAAAAATTGTGGGGGGGATTTTGGGTATGTTTTTGTCAGTGTGTAAAAGCGGCATACAACTGGGAGAAAATGGTTCCCAAAATTGACTTGTGAGTCCAAGATGCATGTATTCATGGTCCCCATGCAGTGCCCAGTGACTTTCTATCACTTTATTAACTTTTTCCATGGACCAGACACCCTCCCCTCTTCCGAGCAGGGGGTGCCTGGTCGCCTCCTATTGACTTCCATTATGCTCAGGTGCTCGAGAGAAACACAAATATCATGAAACGCTCGGCCCAAAGACCCGAATAGTTTGGTGCTCGCTCATCACTAACTAAATATTTGAATTGACAGTTTCTACTCCAAAATCATCTAACTGTAGTGAAACCTTGATTGTTTTATTTTTATCTTTTTGCAGACTTAAGCCGGGCATACACGGTTAGATTTCCATGCATCAGATGCCCGTCTGAGCTTCATCTATATTTAGGGTGCAGCACCTCCTGTCTCCATCCAAAGTAATGGAAATCGAACAAGGTTTTCCAGCGCCAGCAAACAGCTTCTTTGAGCAGTATCGGCCAAGATTCTTTGAGCTGGATCAGATGATCTGGCTACAAGAAACCCTGGATGGATCTAATTTTGTGCTGTTTCTAGCAAAATCGGGTGCTTTAATCCTGTTTACATCTATTACAAAATCAAGCCAAGTATGCCCAGCTTAAAAAGTTTAAGCTAAACTACAGGGAAAAGGAAAAATCACCCAAGCAATGTCTTCATCCTTAGATTCCTGAGGATTAAATGGTCCTTTTCATGTAGAGGACAATAAAGGAGGACTAACTTCCCCTATCCCTCACTGTATGCAAACTTCTGGGCCCTGCCAAGTCAACACAAGAAAATAAATAAGAATTAAAATAAATAAGTTTGAGCCCCCTTCACCTTCCCTGTAATCCAAAACAATAATATGCCCTTGTGATGCAAAGCTAGATAGGCAATTAATCAAAATAATAAGCTTTTATTAGAATAGGGTTGGGATTTGCCTCCTCTAAGGGTTTTTCTGTATATTTGGGAAATTGGTGAATTGTTTTCAAACTTTAGAGGAAAGCATGTCCGCACATAATTGTGCGGTAAATTGTGCAGAAGAACCACAAATGTATTTTCCTAAAGGCCCCCATACACCTTACAATATTTCCATACAATTTCTGTACATACAACTTTTGTTCTACCAAAACCATGTAATATGAGGAACATTCTAACCTTTCCATTTACTATGTATTCTATCAGGGAGGACCCGGCACTACATAGCAGTGATATATACCTTCCAATCACTATATATTCTATTAGGGAGGACCCAGCACTACATAGCAGTGATATATACCTTTTAATCACTATGTATTCTATCAGGGAGGACCCGGCACTACATAGCAGTGATATATACTTTCCAATCACTATGTATTCTATCAGGGAGGACCCGGTACTACATAGCAGTGATATATACCTACCAATTACTATGTATTCTATCAGGGAGGACCCGGCACTACATACAAGTGATCTATACCTTCCAATCACTATGTATTCTATCAGGGAGGACCAGGCACTACATAGCAGTGATATATACCTTCCAATCACTATGTGTTCTATCAGGGAGGACCCGGCACTACATAGCAGTGATCTATACCTTCCAATCACTATGTATTCTATCAGGGAGGTCACTATACTACATAGTTGTTGGTAGATCTAATGAAAATTGTATGGGGTGATCTAAAGGTGTATGGGGGGCTAAACTTGCCATGTCTGCCCACAAGATATAAGCCAGCTATGTGCAATGGCTGGTAATGTGCCCCCTTCCTCCTACTACTGATTCCATAATATAGTAACACCCCAAACTGGCAATGTCGATTCATTTTCATTTTATGAATGAGGTAGATAGAAGAATGACCAATAAGAGAATGGTTCAGCCTGATAGCATTTAGAGGACATCAGACAGTTGAGGAAGAGTGAAACTAGCCGGGTTGGGATTTTTTTAAAGCACATGATAGTAAGCCTGACTGATGGAAAATAGTGTTGAGCAGCATATGGTATATTTGAATTCGCGTAATTTCGCGAATATACAAAGAAATATTCTAAATCCAAAACATTTGATTTCTCTGTATTCTATTGCCTTACATTGCACATGCCCGTGCGCAATGATTCGCAAAGATTCACAATGCAGCTTTACAGCTTTTCTCAGCTAGTATGAGCGAAGTGTGTATTGCGCATATCCATTCGCAATGCGCACACATATGCGCGATATATGCCGGTAAAAAATGTTAAAGCATAATATGATGAATATCCGCCATTGCGAATATCTGCGCGCACATTCTCGAAATATTGCAAAACTCGAATGACGGATATTCATAGAATATATTTGAATTTCAAATATTCTTGCTCAACACTAATGGAAAACAAAGCTTTACAAAATATTTAAAGATATTGGAATGTTTCCACTGAAGATTAAAGCGTTTGCAGGAGTCCTTGTTTCCAGCACATACTGGGGAGGCCATATCATAAGGTTTGCAGTCACAAGGTATGGTCACTAGAATTTAGAATGGTCACCAGAATTGTTTTCCTGGATGTCCTGTGTGACAGTGAGACAAACAGAAAGTTTTTGGGTTTGTCAGGAGAGCAATAAGAAAATACGACTGAGAGATCTATAGCAAGTTGTCAGGAAGTGAGCTCTGCCACCATACACTTGGAATGACCAATGGGCTCCCTAGACTCCGGACATGGTAAGGATTCCTCAAAACTGTGTGAAAGAGCACCAGCTTTGCTATTGTCTTTTTGGTTATGGTAAAATTAAATATGAAAAGAACATGGACCATTTCTCAAAAACTTGGTGGGTGCCCTCAATGATCTCAAGACTATTAGGGTCTGTGCATAATATGATTGGGTTCAGTACTTACTCTCACCAATGCCTCCAACTCCTTAAAGGCCATCTTCATCCCAATCAGTTCCCAATGTCATAACTTCTCAGCTAAGGTGAATATTGAGGAAAGAAACCACAAGGATGAAGTCTACCTAGTGTTTCCAAGAAATGCAACAGCATAGCCTTTACTAAATATTAAAGCTAGATAAAGATAAAAGTGTTGGCAGGAGGCCTTGTTTCTGGCACATATAAGGGAGGCCATAGCGTAGGCTTTGCAGTCTGTAACAAGGTATGGTCTCCAGAATTTAGAGTGGTCACCAGAATTGTTTTCCTGGATGTCCTGTGTGACGGTGAGACACGACATCCAGGAAAACAAAAAAACAGAAAGTTTTTGGGTTTGTCAGGAGAGCAATAAGACAATAAAGGTCCCCATACACGGGTCAGATTCCGGCCGGATTCCGGGCCGATCGATTCCGGGCGCGTGCACGCGAAACGATCGTGCCGGAATCGCGTGCAGCCCACCTTGTCCGATCGATCACGTCCGATTGATCAGGGGCTCAGAATCGGATCCGACAGAGAACCAACATGTTGGTCTTTTTGATCCGATTCTGCACAGATCAGGGGGAGTTGCCATTTGTGAGGTGGAATCGGAGATGGAATCGGACACGGAATCGTCCCAGAATCCGTTGGACAAGGTGGTATGCAGCGATCGGATACTCTTAATTGGTCGATCGATCACACCTGCGATTCCCGGCAGAATCGTCGGAATCGATCGGATAGGTGATCGAGCGGCCATGGAATCCGAACGTGTATGGCTAGCTTAAGACTGGAAGATCTAGAGCAAATTGTCAGGACGTGACCTGATTCCTTAAAGGCCATATTCTTCCCAATCAATTCTCAATGTCACAACTTCTCAGCTAAGGTGAATATTGAGGAAAGAAACCAAATCTATCTAGTGTTTCCAAGATGCAACAGCATATCCCCTTCTCTTAACGCTAAAGCATCCATCTATTTTTGAAAGGATACTTTAATCTTCAGGAGATCATACTTACTCACCCAGATAAGCTAGGCTCTAAAGTTTCTATTTGGGCACAAGTTCTAACCAGATGTCGAGCTGTACCACAGTATAAATCGTCTTCACTTCCCTTCTGCTTCCCTGCCTGGGACGGCTTCTGGTTAGTGTTGAGCGAGAATATATTCAACGAATATTCGACATTTAAGAATTCGCAATATTTTGGGAATGTGCGCTCAGATATTCGCAATGGCGGATGTTCGGCATATTATGCTTCAATATTGTTTACCGGCATACATCGCACATACTTGTGTGCATTGGGAATAATTACGCACAGTTCTTGCACTGGCTAAGATCACAGAATGAAGAAGAGACGCTGTAAAGCTGGTTCTTATATCTTTGTCAATAATTGCGATTAGCTACGCGTGATGTAAGGCAATAGAATACAGTCGAATCAAATTGTACGAATTTTGAATGTTCCTTTATATATTCACAAAATTACGCGAATATGCCATAAGCCGCTCAACACTACTTGTGATATTGCAATAGTATGGGCTCTGGAAATTCATTGAAATATGGGCTTTGCAAAATCAGGAATTTGGTGGTCCATCTGACGTACTTAGAAGCAGCGATCTAAACTGACAGCCTGCAACATGACCTCATCCAATGAAAAGGAGGCTGGAAAGTTAGAAATGCCTTCTTCAGGACTTCTGAAAGACCATGGTGAAAATGGCCTATGCCGCTCATCACTATTCCTGTCCACCTGATACGATCAACTCACCGATAGAAAAGTGATCAAACATGTTGGTAAATTTCAGTCGATCATTTACATTACCATGAAGTTATTTGGTTTTCACGTGCCCTCTTGTGGCAGAAAGAGGTAATATAACACTTAAAAAACTGCTCAAAATTACAAACTGCTTCATCCTTTCTGAAGACTAGTAGACATCACTTTTTTTCCGATTCAAATTCCCCACCTAGATGCGGGGAATTTGAATCTGCCAGCGAACAGGCAGACATCGGACTTCTTTAACCGCCCTAGCGCACTGGCAATACCGCGCCGTTTTCAAAAAACGGCGAATTAACTGGATTCGTCTCAACCGCTAGGGAGGTTAAAAGTCAGATCCACTAGATGGATTTGGCCGATGTTCCGCCATCAGTGAAGACATCTCATATTGATTTCTGCTGTGGTGGTAGCATCAGGATTAGACAGTGGGATTTTCCTATATGGAGACCTCTACTTACTGGAGGGGTCAGTCCTTGGGAGACAGGCCAAGTGACCATAACAGAGGATGATCCTGTACCAAAGACATAATGATACCACCCATCTGCATTTTAAAACCAGAAGACTGAGGGGTGTATTCTAAACAATGTTTTATGCTAAAGCTAGAAAAATGAACTTCTATAAAGATCCAAACAGAGGTGGATGTTGTGCGCCTAGGGGTCTTAAAGTGGATTTTTGTGTGAAGTTTTTGTGGAGCAACGGCTTTTTTCTATTTTTGTTAGGCATAATGGGTTAGGAAAAAACACTTTGTACCCAGGATGAAAAGAAAAATTGTTACATAGTGTTACAATACTCACTGCTATTTAGGTTTCTCCTAAAAATATCTGTTAGCCGTATTGCTGCCCAGGCCTATGGATGATATTATTGCTAAGGGAGGCGATTATTATGCTAGGACCCTCAGTAATTCTTCCTAAAGGTAGCCATACACGAACAACAAAAAAAAAAAACGATCTGTTAATGTCGATTGAGTGGGAATCGATTCCTGTCTAGTGATGATCACGGATATTCGGATTCCGAATATTAATCGCGAATATCGGCAATTGGGAAATTCACGAAGATGGTGAATATATTGCCGAATATTCCCAATTCCGGATATTCTGTATGTTTTTTCCATTACACACGCCTCTCAATACAAGTGTACGAATGGGAAGGCTGCAACAAGAGCTTAGCAACATTCCCTGCGACCATCAACAGTTTTTAAATCCAAAATTGGGGTGATGCGAATATTGCGAAAATCGGCACTTTTGAAAATTCGCAAACAATCACTAAGATGGCGTCCAAAATTCGCAAGTTTTTTTTCAACACGCCCCTCAATGCAAGTTAAACATATATTCAAAAAACAAAAAAACTGCAGATTTTCGCAATAAGAAGAATATTGCCGAATGCGGATATTTTCCGAATATTTTCCGAATGTTTTCCAAAAAATTTGCGAATACCAATGTTGCCTATGCCGCTCATCACTATTCCTGTCCACCTGATACGATCAACTCACCGATAGAAAAGTGATCAAACATGTTGGTAAATTTCAGTTGATCATTTACATTACCATGAAGTTATTTGGTTTTCACGTGCCCTCTTGTGGCAGAAAGAGGTAATATAACACTTAAAAAAAAAATAATCGATCGGTTGTGAATCCATAACACTGTGTGGCGGTACAAGTGATTGATGTTTGTATGGCAATTGCTTTTTTATTGTGCAATATGTTCGAATTGATGATCAAATCGCAAAAACATCAACCCGTGTATGGCTACCTTTACTCCACAGTGGCAGCCCTCAGTGTGTTCTACTCCACAGTGCCAGCAGTCAGTTTGTTCTACTCCACAGTGCCAGCAGTCAGTGTGTTCAACTCACTCCACAATACCAGCAGTACGGAGGAGTGGGAACGGGTAGCTCGGGGCAATTCCAGCAG
>CM070032.1:235009894-235024386 GCA_036250615.1 Ptychadena robeensis | reverse complement strand
TTGTGTGTCAGTGAGCAGACACACAAGCCATTACAATGCATGCTTGCATGGTTTAAATGATTGTATTGCATTCCCCTCCTCCCTCCTCCCGGAAGTTACAGTATGCTCATTGATTGAATCGAATCTCAATTGGACGGGTCAAAAAACAGTACAAAAAATGAGACACAATGTGGGGACAATCAATCAAAATTTTCCAACTGGTCCGATCAAATTTCGATCGAGCAAAATGACAATTGAAATCGAATTTCAACGATCGTACCATGTGGACATGCTTCAATTTTCAATCGACCGACTAAAAAAATTGATCGAATTACATTGATTGTACAGTCAATTGAACCATGTGTGGCTAGCTTTACTGTGGAACCAAATCTGTTCTCTCTTCCCACTCAGACTTTTTTATGTGATCAGCATTTTTTTTTACAAAACATACAACAGTGTTTACCTATCAAACATGATCTACTGCACCAACATTTATTGTATTAAAAATTTTTTTATTATGTATTTGGTTCAAATATTTTTTCTTATTTTATATATTATATATATTGTGGAGGTTCAGTCAAGGGGACGTCAATCCACACAATTGGTATCTCTTTAGGGCTCCTGCCCATATTTATTGTCAACGCTGAGTCTTGCAAAAGAAAATTACCCTCGTAGGGATTAATTGTGTCAACAGCCCAGACAGGAAAATTCCAAGTAGCAATAGTTTTGCTTGTAGCTCAGGAATACATATCTGGTATGAGTGCCATGCCCCATACTCTTTGTGTACCCCATGGTATCCACTGCCCAATCAGCGCAGTGTTTCCAACCTGGTCAGGGGAATTTGAAAAGTCACTTCCGGTTTTTGTAGCTGATTTTTCATTAGAGACCAGGTTCTCTACCCGGTCTCTAGTGAACAGATTCTTCCTCTGGCTGGATCTTTCTGTGCCTGATCTGGCAAGTGGAGGAATAATAAACGTAAACCGTACTGTTCGCGGCCGAAGCTCCTTCCTCACTAAGGTCACACAGGTGTATCTAAGTGTACCTGGATGGAATGGGAAAGCCCACCCAGTTCCTATTCCAGTCCTGGAACTAAACTAAAAAAAAAAAACTTTCATTATCCTGGACTCCTTTCAAGGACACACCTGATGGGACCCTTTCACTGCTCGACACACAGAGACAGTCTGTCACAATATACCGTATTTTCAACTATAAGACGCACTTTTTTATCATTAAAATCTATGGGAAACTGTCCCTGTGTCTTATGGTCTGAATATGTAAAAAAAAAATATGTAAAAGTATATTTTTGTCCCAAACATCATAGGAGCAATAGCTCTGAATCCCAGGAAGCAGAAATGTGTTCCATTCACTCCAGCCAAGCCAAAAATATACTGCCAAGAAGAGATCTTAGCTGCATTAGTACTAGCAGCACCCATTCTCTGAACACACTGACCAACTTATGAAGAGAGACATTTTACAATTACACAACGTGACATGTGTATTTACATTAGCATTCTGCATTGCAATAAATACATTTTGTAACAAAGACTCATCTCACCTCCCATATGTAAACAGCTGCTCATGGGTAAGTTATTCAGTTCCAGATAGTAAAATGTGTCTCTTCATAAGTTGGTCAGCGTGTTCAGAGAATGGGTACTGCTAGTGTATAGACACATGCTAAAGTTTCAGCCCTGCACACTCTGCTACAGGGAAGACCTTCCTCATAGCACAGGGATTTTGGCTGGTGGAATACAGAGTGAACACTGCATGGTCCAGCCCTGAATACTTTGCTGGAACATTCTGTATATTCACATGATATCTTAATGGCTGTGTTTTTTTTCCCCCTAATTTACTCTCCAAAACTTTGGGTGCGTCTTATGGCCTGAAAAATATGGTGTGTGTGTGTGTGTGTATATATATATATGTAATTTGTTACATCAATGCTAAATGATACATCATGTGATGTGCTAAATGATGTCTCTTTTCTAGTCTCAGTATCAGGTAGGGGAAATCTTCCATTGAGAAACCTCCTCTGTAGGGAAAACTCGCTGTTGTGTCTCTCAGATGGGAAATGAAGTTGAAATTTTACAGAACACATAAAAAATAAACTATAACAGGTTTCAACTATTCCCCACATCAATCTGAACAAATAAAAACAGATTTACATATAAAATAAATGACACATAATTTCTTTCTTAAACTTTCTGTGATTTCCTGGCTCATGTGATCTGAACTAAAATCATTTTCCTTTCAGGTTCCCCATGCCCGGTGCAGTGAGCCGTGTCCGCCAAGTTACAGGAAAGTACCACCTGAAGGAAGCCATGCCTGCTGCTATCGCTGTGTGCCGTGTTCTGATGGGGAAATCTCCAATACAACCGGTAATAAATATGTGGCCACATAGTCAGGATAAACATCAGGAATAGTGATGGCTGAACTGCCTGCAAGGCGGACAATTCAGCCGCGAACATGGATGTTCGCGCTCCTTCTTGCCTGCGAGCAGTACGGGTGTTTGACCCTCACCGACCGCCGGTGAGAAGGAGCTCTCCCTGATCCGCTAGGATCAGGAGCAGCGAGATCCGGCCGCAAGAAGAATCTGTTCTCTAGAAGACCGGGCATGAAGCCAATCTTCTAGTGCAGAGCCGGCTCAAGAACCGGAAGTGACCTCAGTGACGTCACATGCAGCTATCGCGACCAGGAACTATGCGTTCCAGGTACCGGATGTGACATCACTGACGTCACATCCAGTTTTTCAGATTCAAATTTGAACCTGCCCGCGAACAGGCGGAAGGCGGATGGAGCTGGACGAAGTTCGGCCAACATTAATTAGGAACAATTTAATCTGGCCAATGTGTGTACAGATCATCATGTTTTTACTCTGACTCTGGCTTATTGGGGATTTAATCATCCATCATTTACAATTTGGAGTTTTTCATTGTTTTCATTTTATTTGTCATTCTTTACAAAGTTAAATGTTCACCTTATAAATAAGGGAAGAAGGGCGGTTGTTGCTCAATTATATTACAGTAGGTGGGTCAAGGTTTATATCCCATTAGTAATTAAATACATATATTAGAGCAAAAGGATACATTTAAACATATATACCATATTTTTCGGACTATAAGACGCACCGGACCATAAGACGCACACAGTTTTTAGGGCAGGAAAACCAGAAAAAAAAGATTTAATACCTTTTCACATCAATTGGGTTAATGCAATGAATTCAATGAATGCAATATCAAATTCAGCCAGCAGGGGTCACTAGCAGCAGTACATTCTCAGCCCAGCATCCTACTTTACACTGATCGGCAGGAGGAGGAGGGGGGGGGGGCAGAAATCTGCAGTCTTCTCCCTCTCCTCGGCTCTGATCAGCTGTTACTGTGCATGTGGGAGTGATTGCAGTTCCCACTGACACTGAGAGAGGGAAAGATGGCCGTTCATCTCTCTCTCTCCATTGCCTATGCCAGCAAAGCTCTGCTGACATAGGGCAATTATACAGTTCAGCTGGGAGAGCCGGACACGAGCCGGCATCTCTCAACTGACAGCTCCTCCAGCTCCCCGGCTAATCTCCGTGCCGGGAGAGCTGGCAGGAAGCCAAGGTGCGACCACCGGCAGCCATAAGACGCAGGCACTTTTTGTGCCCAATTTTGGGGGTGAAAAAGTGTGTCTTATGGTCCAAAAAAGGTACATAATTATTCCATTAAAATAACAGTCATATAAATACAGGCATTTAACTGAAACCAGTACAAACGACTACCAGTATGCAATGAATGATTTATATTTAGCTCTCCAGATATTAGCTTTCTGGCTTTTGGTTGAGTCCAAATTACCCTCACATGTTCACTGAGCTAGGTAAACCCTACAAAATAAAATCATGGTAACTGCAAGCCTCTAAAATCTAATAAAATCTAATAACCGCCCTAATGCTCTGCTCATTCAGCATTTTTGTTTTAAACACGGTACTGGTAATCAAAGCAGATTGGATTGCAATTGAAGTGAACGTTTATTTGTTTTTCTTTGTTTATCTGTAGTGTATAATTCAAATCAACTGGACTTCCTGTGTTTTGTTTCTTGAAGATGTTTCGCTAGTCTAAATCACTTTGAATTGAGAAAGCCAGTCAAATGACTAGTGATATGTCTTCAAGAAAGTCAGATGACTAGCAAAACATTTTCAGGAAACAAAACACAGCAAGTCCAGTTGATTTAAATTAAACACTATAGTTATACAATGACCTGGATGAATGCGAACCTTCACAGCAAAAGATCCAGAATTTTTCACTTAACCCCCCTGCCATTCCTGAGGGTCCCAGCTCGTCCAGCTCTGACCTGTCAGAACTGCACTGGACGAGCTGGGTTCATCAGGCAGAGATTGGAGCCACAGGAGAGAAAACTCACTGATCTGTGTGGCTCCGATCTAATGAAGAGGCAGCTGCAGGAGAATGGATCGCTCCCCCCCCCTCATGCTCCCCTATGTAACCTGGCACATCTGCAGCGCCATCTAGTGGTCGCAGTGCTAATTTACCTGATACAGTGAAATATTGAAATCTTCATTATCTGATATTGTGAGTTGTTCACAAAGCATCTGAACATGTTATTACATTCCGGATGTCACCAGACTCCTGTATGGACAGACTTTGAGAAGTTACAGGCCTGCAATGTACAAAACTTTTTTCCATTAAAGTCTATGGTGCGCTTTTGGTACAGAAATCTGGACCTCAGCAGTGCGCTATAATATTCGTATATTCGTGAATTTGTGATCTCATTATTACATTCACAAATCGGCTTGGACAAGTGGATATTGCAAATGCAGTGCACGTAGTTCTGGGTACTGGTTAAAAAAATCTTGAATATTCATGATTACAAAGTTATAACACTATATTCTAGATCTTTAAGAATTCTTGAATAGTGATGAGCGGCAGAGGCAATATTTCAATTCGCGATATTTCGCAAATAATTCTACTAATATTCAACATTCGCAAATATTCGTGCATGGCCATGTATTACAAAATATATATTTGCAGCATAATTGCATCGCGATTACCTCTTTAATGAATGGTCACATGTGGTTTTTATTTTCACATAGTGAATGTAAAATCGCAGAGCATGGCCTTAAGCTTCCCAATGGAAAATATCGCGAATATTCAAAATATATCCACCGTCATATTCACAAAATTAGCAAATTCTGGAATAGACGATATTCATCAAATATATTCACAATTAGAATATTCGATCTCAACACAATTCTGGAAGTGCAATATTCGCAATCAAAATTCGCAATTAAAATAATAACGTGCAACACTAATTGTAGCCGAGGTACGATGAATGGGTTGATTTATCAAATAAGGTGGAAATTGTTTCTAAAAATGATGAGTGAAATGTGAGTCCTCCCTGTTATATAATATTATGCAAAATGATATTGTTCTCTGATTTTTCTAAATAGTCGATACAATCGTCACTAATTTTGAGTCACCAACCATTAGAGTATGTGACTGAGCAATCCTCCTAATGATAACGGGAGGATTTTCCCAAAATAAAAAATGGAAATTGCTCTGTTCCAAAATATTACTCACACCAGAGTTTCCAAACATTTTATAGGTTGTAAAAAAACGGAGAATTATCATTCCTGATGGCCGAACTTCGGCCAGGTCTGTCCGCGAATAGGCGGATTGGACTTTTAAAGAAGTCCAAGGTCCGCCTGTTCGCGTGCAGATTCAAATGCACATTTGAATCAGCAAAAACGGAAGTGACGTCACATTCGGTACCTGGAACGTAAAGTGCCTGGTTCCAAGTGCCGGATGTGAAGGAGGAAGTATAGTGAGCTCCCTCTCACTGGCAAAAGGGGCTGATTTTGCCCGATTAGACCAGTCATTAGTGATGGCCGAACCTCGGCCATGTTCGTCCGCGGACGGGCGGAGCGGACTTTTAAAAAAGTCCGCCGTCCGCTCGTTCGCGGACAGATTCAAATTCCCCGCTGCTAGGCGGGGAATTAGAATCTGAAAACCCGGATGTGACATCAGTGACGTCACATCCGGCACCTGGAACGCATAGTTCCTGGTGTGCTTACCGGATGTGACGTCACTGACGTCACATCCGGGTGTGCGAGCCGGCTTTCCACTGAAAGACCGGGTTCTCTACCCAGTCTTCAGTGGAAACATTCTTCCTGCGGCGGGATCTCGCTGCGTATGATCCCACCGGAGGAAGAATAGAGGGCTCCTTCTCACCGGCGGACAGGGCGGGTCGAACACCCGTACTGTCCGCCGGCGGGAAGGATGGCGAACATGCTTGTTCGCGGCCGAACTGTCCGCCTTGCGGGCAGTTCGGCCATCACTACCAGTCATCAAGTCGTTATCTAAACACTTTTGCAAAGGCTCGGAGCCTGGTTGCTTTCCAGACAGTTGTCACAGCTGAAAAGCGCCCATGTAAATGTAGCATTACTAGCTTTTTTGATTAAATCGAAAAGACCCTGAACATGTTATTAGAGGGGGTCTGTAGAAACATACCCTCAAAAATATTGCTTAGGGACATGTCGTTTTTGGAATACATTACATTTTAGTCAAATCGATTTTGTAACATAAAATAAATAGGAAAAAATCTTTTTGAAAAAGTAGTCTATGTTGTCATGAGGTTATTGAATTTAATATCGGAGGTACTCCAACACAACATCCCATTTCTTTTTTTTTTTCTTTTTTTTTTCTTTCCTAATTCAAAAATGTTCAACTTGAATATAAAACAATTTTTTTTTTTTAAATGAAGTGTGCACAAGCAACATTAATCTAATGTTTCTTGTGGGGATGTTACCATTTTCAGTGGTCAATATGTAAAAATTTCAACCTTAAAAAAATATATTAATAATAAAAAAATATATAACACACAAATATGAAAAATAAATCAATTATCAATCAATTAACCCCCCCTAGCGTCTGAGACGAGTCCAGTTCATCGAGCCTGAACGTGCACTCCCAGAAGCAGGTTCTCTAATGCTTCCTGCTTTGTGATGACGTCAAACCGGGTGGTGGCGGGAGTTTTTAATACAAATCATATTGAATAGTGTTTTCTGCATTGAAAGTACTATTCAATATGAGTCATATGTAAAATGCTCACCTGAATAAATGATCCGGAGCCCCTGATGTCCTCTACAGATGTCTGCTTCCTTTCTCTCTCCCGGTTTGATGGACATGCTGATATCACCCGGGGGTGGGAAGGCCAAGCTTAATGGGAAAATGCATTCAGTATATTGTCTTCAATCTACTGCAATACTTTCATTTGGAATATTCCATTATCTGATTTTGTGAGTAAATCACAAAGCCCGTGAACATGGTATCATCCCCCAAATTACTCGACATGTAGAGAAGGGTTACGGGAATATGACACAAAAGAAAGTATTGTAGTTTGTAGTTTATTCATACATAAAATTTTAGGTTTAAGTTAAAAATGTTTGAGTTGAATTTTACATTTTAATATCCTATCAAAAATTGCACATGCTAGAGCAATACTTTCTTTTTTGTAGTTTTCCCCAATCCTTCTCTATATCTCCAGCAATTTTGGTGATTTAGAGATGCTCGAATTTTTCGACTTGCTAACTTTCAGAGCTGATTGCAAAGCACCTGAACATGGTATCATCACCAAACTTGAATTTCCAAATTTTCGACATTTTGACTTGACTTTGAACCTAATTTGTGCAAAAACTGTTTGTGTTAGAGACATACTTTTTTCTTTCAAATGTTCCCCCAACCCTTCTCTACATCTCCAGCAGGTTTGGTGATGATACCATGTTCAGGGGCTTTGCAATCAACTCGAAATCATCGAATTTCTGAAAAACAATTCGACCATCTCTAGTGATGATGCAATGTTTACAGGATGTGAATTATCTCACAAATTCAACCCCAAAAATGTGTCCATCCTCCGCCCTTTTATTAAATGTATCTATCTGACCTGATTTTTGTGTTTTCTTATTATTTAATTATGACTACTGGACCCTTGTACGGACATATATTGGTAAGTTACAGGTCTACAGCATAAAAAAAAAAGTCTATGGTGCGCTTTTAATACAGAAATCAGGACCTCAGCAGTGCGCTAGGGAGATTAAAAAATAAAAATATTTTTGGGGATCCCCTACCCTATGGAATTAGTAGAGAAGCCTCCAGGACCTTTTGCACATTCCTAAAGAGTTAAAAAAAACGTCCCTATAAATAAAAAAAAGGGAAAGTATTTTATTCTTCTTCATACCGACTTGCTCAGGTGTAACATTGTCGACTGATGAAAACCATTCTGCGCTGATGTTCCTCAAGGTTTCTGTCTTACCCAAATGTAAACAATACCATGCTCTGAAATAACCTTATGGTCATGCACAGTAGCATGGGATATTTCCCCAGTTGTTTCCCATGTGTACTGCACATGTGTGCTGAAATTATAAATGTAAACATGCGTGCAGCTAATACAGCTCTATGAACATGTACAGTAAGTGTAGAAACCATGACCATGCAGCAGACCCGACTCCTACACAAACATCTTCTTCTCCTTAGGTGCCTGTAATCATTGTTGGTATTGCTGTCTTTATTGAGTATAAAAATGTGTCTGTTGTTCTTCCAGACAGTCAGATCTGCCACAAATGTCCTCCTGACAAATGGCCGGATAAAAAAAAAGTGATCTGTATTCCCAAAACATATGAATATCTCTCCTATGAGACGGACATCGTGACTCCAGCTTTTTATTTTATCTCTCTTTTCTGTTCTGCAGTAACTCTCTTTATACTGATCTTATTTATCATATTCCGGAACACTCCGATTGTGAAAGCCAATAACCGGACTGTGAGCTTCATCCTCCTGACCTCCATCTTGCTGAGCTTCCTCTGTGTCTTCTTGTTCCTCGGACGTCCTGTGGATATAACCTGCATGCTGAGACAAATGTCATTTGGGATCTTCTTCTCCATCGCTGTCTCTTGTGTTCTGGCCAAGACTATCACAGTCTGCATTGCCTTCAAAGCCACCAAACCCGGCAGCTACTGGAAGAAATGGGTGGGAGGGAAGTTGTCTAATTCTATTGTGATAATCTGCTCCTCTGTCCAGGTTCTGACCTGTGTTATCTGGCTGTCAGTGTCTCCACCCTACCAAGAGTATGACATGACCTCCTATCCTGGGAAGATCATCATTCAGTGTAATGAAGGGTCAGTTATCGGCTTCTACGCTGTGTTGGGGTATATGGGGTTCCTGGCAGCTGTGAGTTTTGTTCTGGCTTTCATGGTGAGGACATTACCGGACAGTTTTAATGAGGCCAAGTACATCACCTTCAGCATGCTGGTGTTCTGCAGTGTCTGGATTGCCATGATCCCGGCCTATCTGAGCACCAGGGGGAAATACATGGTGGCTGTGGAGGTATTTGCCATATTGGTTTCCAGTGCTGGGTTGTTAGGCTGTATATTTTTTCCTAAATGTTATATAATTATAATAAAACCTCAAAGAAATACAAGAAAAATCACTTTTGACAAGAGCAAAACATAAGTACTTGCCATTAACTTTATATTACAAAGCTCTGCTGACTGTTACTGAGCTTTGTGTGTAAGAAGAATAGAGTAATTATGTGACTTGACCTAAAACATTTCTAAGGTAACATAACTCATTGAGATCTTCTTGAGCAGGTGTGATAAACTCAGAATTTATGATTTTTAACCATTTTTCAGAGCATTGGAATGATATCACTAAACTTTTCTGCCACTCATGGTCAGTGGCTGGCTGAAGCCATTTATTATCAGATAACTTACATTATCACAACCACACACTTACTACCCAAATGACCCTGATTAAAAGCTTACTCCCCACTTGTGATGATCGCGAATATTCAGATTCCGAATATTAATCGCGAATATCTGCAATTCGGAAATTCGCGAAGATGGTGAATATATTGCCGAATATTCGCAATTCCGGATATTCTGTATTTTTTTTTCAATTACACACGCCTCTCAATGCAAGTGGACGAATGGGAAGGCTGCAACAAGAGCTTAGCAACACTCCCTGCGGCCATCAACAGTTTTTAAATCCAAAATTGGGGTGATGCGAATATTGCGAAAATCGGCACTTTTGAAAATTTGCAAACAATCACTCAGATGGCAACCAAAATTCGCAATTTGTTTTCAACACGCCCCTCAATGCAAGTTAAACATATATTCGCGAAATTCGCAAAAAAAACTGCCGATTTTCGCAATAAGAAGAATATTGCCGAATGCGGATATTTTCCGAATATTTTCCGAATGTTTTCCAAAAAATTTGCGGCATGCCGCGAATACGAATGTTGCCTATGCCGCTCATCACTACTCCCCACTACAGCTGGTAATGTTTTGTGTAAGTTGTGGATGAGGCAAAAATCCTCCAGTTCCACTAAACTTCTGGGCTGTCTTGCATGAACTGCATGGTTATGGTCTCCCCAGAGTAGTGTTGAGCTCGAATATTCGATTTTCGAATATTTAGCTCGAATATCGCTATTTCGCCATTTCGCGAATATTCGCGAATATACAATTGGTTATCCGACGCGATCGCGATTTTTCGCGCTTTTATGCGATTTATTGCGATTTTGCGATCCCATTCATTGCAATGGATCGCAATTATATAATCGCGATGCAATTTTTTGAAACGGAAATGACGGATATTCTCCCAGACGAATATCCGAGCTCCATTGACTTGCATGCATTGCGCATATATTATCGCAATTGCGATTTGTAGATCGCAATTCATGACCACAAGTGTGGATATTCGAGATTACGAATATGAAGTAGAATATTATGGCGGATATTCGCGAAATTACGCGAATTCGAATATTGCCTAGAAGCTCATCACTACACCAGAGTAGCTCAATGATATTCAGGTTAGGAGACTGAGATGGCTACTCCAGAACCTTTGCTTTTTTTTCCTGTATGATGACAGGTGAAACTGGCCTTGTGTTTTGGGTCATTGTCATATTGTAATGCCTAAGTATGTCCCATGCAGCTTATGAGTTCAAATTTTCCTCCAGTTTTTTTTTTGATAACTTACTGCATTCATTCATGCATTCATAACTTATTGCCTTCGATTCTGGACACATACCTGTGTCTTTGTAGCTCACACATCCCCAACGTCCACCACAATGTTTCACAGTAGGAATGGTGTACATTTCATCATTGGCCTTGTTGACTCTCCAAATGTAGCATTTATGGTTGTGGTCAAAAAGTATAATTTCATTACTCCAAATGACTGTTAGAGATGGTCGAATTTTTTTTCAAAAATTCGACCATTTCGCCGGTTTCGACTTAATTGCAAAGCCCCTGAGCATGGTATCACCAAACTTGCTGAAGATGTAGAGAAGTGTTTGGGTTTACTACAAAAAAGAAAGTAAGTCTCTAACACAAATAGTTTTTTCACAAATTAAGTTCAAAGTCAAGTAAAAAATTCGAAAATCTGAATTTTGACTTTAACTTTGAACTTAATTTATGCAAAAACTACATGTGCTAGAGCAAAACATCTTTTTTTCAAATGTTCCTCCAACCCTTCTCTACATCTCCAGCAAGTTTAGTGATGATACCATTTTCAGGGGCTTTGCAATAAGCTCACAAAGTTTACAAGTCGAAAAATTCGACCATCTCTAATGACTGTGCCCGGAGGTTTGAGATGTCTCAGTGCTGTTTGGCATATTGTAAGCTGGATACTTTGTAGCATTTGTGTAGATACAGGTTTCTTCTGGTAACTCGACCATGCAGCCCGTCTTTCTTCAAGTAGCTTCATATTGTGAATCTAGAAATGTCACCAGAAGTTATTTGGAAGGTTTTGCTGCATCCTGAGCAATTTTTATGGCTGAAACTTTAGTTGGCCAACCCACAATTTTCCACTTCTTAATTAGAGTTTGAACACTGCTAATTGAATTTGTTTAATATTTTCATTTATCCTTTTCCTGTTTTATAGAGTTCAACTACCTTTGCCCACAGATCATTTCACATTTGTTTTGCTTTCCCCATGACTTTGAATTCAAAAACATCAGTACATCACTGGATGAAAGATACGAGTGTCTGTCAGGAGTCCAGAAGTCATGTGACCTTTTATGCACACCCACTCATTACAATAAAATAGATTACAGGGAAATATGATGACCTTTAACCTCCCTAGCGCACTGCCCGTACCATGCTGTTTTTAACAGTTTTTCGCGGCAGTGCCTGCCTGCCATTTCCTCCCTCCCCCCTCTCCACACAGCCGGTGTCATTAATGACGCCGGCTGTGAGGGCTGAAAAGCTGACGCCCCTCCATTAACATGGAGGTCTATGGCACCGCCCACCCCCCGCCCCCTTCTGGAAGCAGAATAGCCGTAGCTTTCCGGGGATATGCGGCTTTCATGGCAGCCCAGCTCCAGCTGGGCACGTCATGACCGCTAGGGAGGTTAACAACCGTTCTAGCCATTTTGTGTGAATGTTCTCAGGCTGAATCACCAGGGTGTGTAAATATTTGCTCAGGGTCATTTGGGTAGTTTGTGTTGTAATTCTGGTATAAAACGAGGAAACATAGTTGTTTGTCAATAAATAGAACCAAATAGTTACTATTCGTATGGTAGTGGAACCACCATCCCAAAATTCAATACAAAACATTTTGACCGGGACAATGAGCCTCGGCCCATCTACCCAGATCAGAGATTCCCCCTGAAAAAATCAGGGGCAAGGGGACTTTGAGGGCTCCAATTAAATATCTGAGTAACTCAGTACATAGATAAGAATTCAGTTTATTACAATATTAAAAACCAGTGAAAACTTTTTGACCATGAGTGACAGAAAAGTTTTTTGTTATCATTCGTATTCTCTTAAAATTGGTTAAGAAATCCTAAGTTCAGCCGGGGTGTGTAAACTTATGAGTACAGCTGTATATTTGGTCCATGAGATTTTATATCTAAATTTTATTTCAGAAATGATTGGCACAGAGGTGTCTTTTATCTGACATTTGATGCCACATGTGTTGTAGTATTACACTTTGCTTGTTCCAGATTCAATGTTAAGACAAAACATACGTTCATTTCCATATGAAATAGTTAATTGTTCTATCTGATGATATTGTACAAATTCTTTCAATAAAAATCAAGGTTGGACCATTACTTTTCTACATTCATGTTTAATTACTCCCTGTGTGTTTGAGGGTGATATCTCTTCTATAGAGGACTGAATCATGGTGTTTGAGGCTTAACGGAATGAGGCACCAGGCTGCGCCATGTCAGAGAGAGTTCTGCTAATGGGAATTCAAGCGTTAAATGGGAAGAGCTCTAAGCAGTGCAGAGTGTTACAGAATGTTGTTTGTAGAGGGTTATGTCACCTTTCAATGTCATCTATACAAATCCAACCAACATGCATTTCTAAAGATTCATTAACTACAATTTGCATATTCTGTATATGTTGTGGATCTCCTGAGAAGAAACACTGACAAATAAATGGTGGGATTATCAGTTAAACCCTTTGATTGTAGTGCAAGCCAGATATTCTAAAGTCGGCCACAGACACCTCGATCCATGGCCGGCTTGTAGCAGACTCATTTCAGCGTGGTGACGTCACTATGCTGTGATGAATTGGCTACAGAACTGTAAAAAAGAGGAGCTTACCACTAGCACCTTAACTTGGAAGGGCCACCATCCCAATTCAAATATTTGTGGAAAGGGGGTGGAGAGGCAGTGAGCACCGAGAGTCAGTCGGGTCCAATGTCTCTCCCGTTTATTTCTCTTTGCCAAAAAGGCAAAGACAAGGGGACTTTAAGTGTGGCCAACCAACCCTCAGATATTTACCTCGTGTAGAGGTTTTTAGGTTCTAATACACATAATGGCTACAGAACTGACAGGAATCCTGTGTGCGCCACTAACACAGGGATTCCCGGCAGATTGTAGCCAATTACTTTGGAGGGGGAGGAGACTCCCCATCCACAGTGACTGACAACAACAGGATCGGCAACAAAAAATACCGGCAGGACGGATCGCCGTGTAATCTGACCTGTGACTATTTTGGGTCCAAACTTCAGGGTGGGGGCTGGAGACCCCATCCAAAGAATCTGCCTGCAATCTGATGGGAATCCTGCGTTAGTGGCACACACAATATTCTTGTCAGTTCACACTGTAAGGAGTCGCCTACAAGAGGTCCAGGAATCACTGTGCCTATGGCCAGCTTAAGTTATATTCTGCAATATTCAAAGAAAAATTGTTACTTCCCCTTCCAACATTGTGTGCCGACATCCATAAATCTCTCAACAAAAAACAAAAACCGAGAGGGGGATAGAGAGCTATGTATCAACTGTCATCCAACCTCTCCAGAGTGGAGGCTCAAACTCTTGGACTTTTAAGGCACATTTTAGAAACTGATGGATAATATTGTGTATATAAGATTTTTATTAAAAACAAGGTACATACAAAATTGTTCAGAAATGATGTCATCACTACATGATCATAGATGTCACATGATACAACATACACTTGACAAGTCACATAAAAATTGCTGTTACAAACACATAATCCTTTACATAAGCAATTGCTTCATACTA